>JAPYZK010002628.1:0-13585 GCA_030522785.1 Platygaster equestris | reverse complement strand
AATGTATTTAATTCGTAAATGGAGTAGACAGGGCGATTGGAAATCGTTTGGAGGTCGCGAATATGTAATTTTTATCGTTTGGAGGTCAATGTTTGATGAATGATTAGCAAAATCAATAGTTGCGTTCCGCGGGTCGATGATTCATCTGTTAAATCGGTCCATTTCGAACGTTCCCATGTGACGCATGCGCGTCATCACGTGAGAGCACATGGTGATGGTGGCACGAATTACGAAAATAAGAAATAAATAATACATATGAACAAATATATAATTGTTTGGATTTGTTTTTTTTTTTTTTATTGAAGCCAAAGTGGCTTCAGGAATAGGGGAATTTAAGTTCGCCAGCTTGAAGAAACAAAAATATGTATCTGTGACGGTCGCCATTTTAAATGGCAAGAACATTCTATGCCATATGTATATGGGGATATTGGGGATTTGTTTGGTACCTTAACTTTAAACAGCTGATTTTTGTTTACAAGCATTCAACACACGTTAAAATTAGTGAAAATTCGTAAATATTTCTTACATTGTTGACACTGCCTTGTTTTTTTCCCGAGATGAGAAAAATGTTTTTCAATAAGAAATTATGTCTCAATTCGACAAAGGTGAATGAACCCTAGTAATTGAGATTCTTATAAAAATGGACAAAATTCTTATAAGATCCTATATTTTCTTACAAGAATTCCATTTTTTATAAGGCGACCTTATACAATTCTTATAAGTTTTACGATTTTTATAAGGTAATCTTATAAGAAACTGGAGTTTCTTATAAGAATTTTAAAAAATTTTCTCATTAAAAAAGTGTTTTTATAAGAATTTTCAGAAATGTTTTTATAAGAAAAAATTTTCTTATAAGAATTTCACAGTTAATTCTTATAAGAATCGTTGAACTTATAAAAATTTTATAAGGCCGCCTTATAAGAAATGAAATTCTTATGAGAAAAGTTCATATTTTATAAAAATTTTGTTGATTCTTATAAGAATCGAAATTACTAGGGAATAGTCTCAGAAAAGAATGCCATCTATTACAAGAATTTATTCGCAGTGGCTATTCGTGTCCCATTCCAGGATTCGGGCCCGGAAAACAGCGAGTCTACATCGGTCTGATTCTGGTGTTTTTCCGGGGACTTTGCGTCAAATTTTCTTCTTTAGTAAAACCAAACGTAACTTGACCGAAATTAGCGTTGTGAAAGCGACTTCTATGGTTTTATTTTTTTTTTTGGTTAGATTTTCCGCTTTAGAAACACGCGTATGTATATGTCGTATCCCTCCTCCCGGTCCCGTATCCTGGGCGCGGATCCCGGAATGGGGCACGAATAACGCGAGGCGAATTTATTCGTGAACTTGCCTTCTTTTTAGTGAGCACCGACATTCTCCTGGAGCTTTTGGAAATTTCTTTCCATAATATACTATATTTTCGCAAAATCTACCCTGATGAAATTTTTGCAAGAAAACAGAAATATTCGACCGTGGTTCACATTTCTGAGCACCCAGAGTTGAACGAATATATAAAAAATGTCTTGACAAGCATAAAAGAATTAGTTGCTGCCGATGATAAAAGCGTCAAATCGGTTTACTTGACTTTTTTCAACAAAGACAAAATTCCAGTCGAAAAATTTGTTTTCGACTTGATTGCTTTTCAAAGCGATGTTACAGAGTATGTTGATGATATTTACTATCTCAAGTTTTTTTTTCGATCTTGGATTTCATGCCCAAAAATAATGAATTTGCTTCTGTTTCAGAAAAGACTCATACTTCCTGAAAACAGAAGAATCTCTGAGAACAATTTGCATGAAATTAGCAATGACGGAATCGAATTTGAAACCTCTTCCTGAAGATTCAACTTTTAATATTGGAATAGTAACTTACGAAACAGCACATATCGCGCTGAATGAAAATCCCAATTGCGAAAATTTTCCATGGATCATTAATGAAAATGTACAAATGATGGAAAATCAACGATTGCTGCCATTAAAAACTGTACAAACGCAGCATCTGACTTTACAAGTTTATGTCAAGGAAAACGAACAGGCTAAATCATACCAATAATTCATGTGAAATTAAAAGTGATTAAATTTCTCATAATTTCTACTTATTCACTTAATATTTCGGTGTAAAACACTCTGATCAAACACTTAAATGATGTAATATTTTTAGAAAATATTAAATATTTTTTAATGTCTAAAATTTTCCAAAATTACGGACATGTTGAATTTACAAAAATTCTAAGACACGAGTATTCAAAAATATACATTTTTATTCCAGCAGCCTTAAAATTTACCAGACTGAATTTTCCATCCAATTGTGATGATTAAATTCAAATTCAAGACTTTAAACCCGTGAATTCTTCATTATTAACATCGTAATCCCTCATTTTATCCCTCAGAATCCACCAAGTGTCCAAAAACCCAACATCTATGATCCTATTGTAAAAGGTCGCATAAGGTGGTTTCAAGTAGGAGCAATTCGCTTTGTAAAGAGCGCAACTCTCGTTGTAATTGTCCAGCCAAATGAAAGTAAGGACGCCAAGGCTAAAGCTGCGAATGACTCCACGTAAATAATATTCCCTGAGCTGTTCCAAATGTTGCATGGACACTGGATTGCGACACTTTTCACTGACATGGATCATATTGATGGAATCCGACAAAAGACGTTGTCGGAAGCAAATTTCGCCAGGATTGTGTTTTACCAAGTAAAAACCGGAGCCCAGAAGCGACACGTACATTGAACATTTAATGGGTCTTTGCTTGAATTCCTTGCAAACGTCTATCGCTACATCCTTGTAATCCACATATAAACTTTTCCAGTATTTTGCCCATTTTTCTACGAAAGTGCCCTTTAAATTTAATGTCAATCATCATTTAATGTGGACGTGATTAAATATTAAGAAGTTAAACAAATGTCTAGAAAAGACACTTTAATCAAAAATTATGTTACTAAAGTGCCATATCTAACCTGATGAATATGGTTGCATGGCTGTTGAATATTTAATTATGCAAGAGAAAGTTACGATAAACTTTTCCTTAACTGATGATTGTATTGACAATGATTACAAATTCTTCAGGTTAGAGTAGTGACGTTCATTTTGTGAATCAAACGATGTTTCAAAAATGCGTGATTCAAATTGAAAAGTATTTTGCTTTTTAAAATGAAAACGGGTCGCGAAAATTTTGCAAATCGAATCGATTTTGAACCTAGGTACCTGTCACAACATTCGAAGGTAACCTCACTTTTTACACTGATATTATTCTATTAGTTTTAATTATTACACTGTTAAATGAACAAAGGTATACTTTCAAAACAAAATTTTTAGCTTAAGTGCTTGTTCCTAGACCTTACAATGTAATTTGCCAACCTTCAATTTTTCCGGAGTTTTGAAATTGCTCATCGGGAACGTCAGTTTTAAAATTCCGTCAGTTTTTTCCAAACGACGTGTTATTGGCGACAAGAAACTGTCTATGGCAATCTTCAATCTTGACGCCATTCTGGAATTTTCACTCAATTTTTCAATGTTTTTTCATCACTTCTGTCACTTTTGCGATGTTTTTGTTTACATAAGACTATAATTGGAGTGGGGGGTCATTAGCAAAATCAAAGATGCCAACATTAGGGAGTAAAACGAGGTTAGGTTAGGTTAGGTAATGTTAAGTGTTGTGATCGTCACAAAAAAAGTCACAAACTCGTGATTTAAAAGTTACTTCGTGCCCCATTCCAGGATCCGGGCCCGTGGTCCGGGATCCGGGCTCGGAAAACAGCGAGCTTACAGCGGTCTGATTTTAGTTTTTTTCTGGGGACTTAAGGTTACATTTCCTTCTCTAGTAAATCCAAACGTGATTTCATCTAAATAAAGCGTTGTAAAAGCGAATATCATGTTTTTATCATATTTTGGGTTGAATATTTGCTTTAGAAACACGCGTAGATATGTCGTATCCGTATCCCTCCTCCCGGATCCTGGATCCCTGAATGGGGCACGAATAACGCGAGGCTATTTTTAAATGTGAAAACTGCAAATTAGTCGAAACTCATAGATTTCTGGAATCCGAAATAAATTGATTCGAATTCCAAAATTTCGATGATAATATTAGTATTACCTGTTAATTATTACTATATTATCTGTTATTATAATTTACAAATTATAAGGTGTGTCAAAATGATCAATTTTTGAATATTACATTTTTCGGTTCATAAATTAATAACAAATTCTGAAATTGTAAAGTGTGAAAATAATTGATTTTCGACGTGTCGAATAATCATTTCAACAATAAAATTAGAGATGTTTACACACTAAAAATTTTTATCTCAAAAAATTCCTGAAATCAGTCTGATTCAGGCTGAAATACAAGAATTTGGAAATTTAAACATGTAAGTTGACGATCACTGGTATTCACGTATTGTTGCCACTACAGCGGACTACAGTACCAACATAAATTAAATTTGGGACCCCAAATTGAGGAAAGAATCGATGCACCCCAGTGTAATAATGTCGTAATAGTTAGTATTCCTTTATTAAATTCTTATACACCGCGCATTTGTGAGTTTTATTTCTAACAAAAACTGATTATACTTTTGGGCGATTTAAACCAAGCGCGCACTGATTTCAGCGCCACCCCCTGGAATTTTCTCTCCCCTTAGACAATCTGGCAACACTGCAGTGCACCGCAGTGGCAACACCGTTACTGACTGCACTCAGTACATGTAGTGGATCATAGTGGATGTAGTGAGATGTAGTGCAGAGGAGGAGAGCCGGTCAATACTCTCCGAGGCACAAAACTCGCGATCTCGCGAGTGAGAGCGCCGCAACGGTAACGCGCACACATTTCCGATCCAAACATCATTTCCTCCCGAATTTTTCACTTTTCCTCTCATTTTCCACACGTTTCAAAAACCTCCCCGAACCCCCGAAAATGGCGGGTCAACAGAGTTCGTTTCGCCCTTCACCCTCGAAAAAAGGGCAAAAATAAGTGTTGACAACGAAAAACGAAAATACACGAAAACGGGGAAAAATTGATCGGTTTTTATGGTGGAAATTTGGGCGGTGAGGTAAAGTTTTGGCGGTTGGGGATGATCGGGTGTTTTTTGGAGGGGAAGGGAAAAGTTTTGTGCGAAATGCGCATTTTGTGAGTTTGTGAAGTGAGGAAGGAAAACGAGATGACCAGAAACAGGATCAGGAGCAGCATCCAGCCACGTCCAGTTGTCATGTCATGGATTTTGTGGATACTTATCGCCGGTGAGTTTTTTTTTCCATTTTTGAGTTTTCGGTGTAGGATTGCGAATTTTTCAGCTGGTTTTTTGGGTGAGTAGGATGTTTTGAGGGATTTTTGTCGTTTCCCGCGGTATTTTGAGTTTTTTCGAATTGATGACATGTTTTTTCGGATGGGTGGGATTTTTTGTCGTAATTTTGAATTTTTTAATTTTTTCGAGTGATCTTTGTCCATTTTACGAGGTATTTTGAAAGTTTTTTTTCAATATTCATTTTGTAGATTGTGGACTTTTTAAATTGTTAAGTGTAATAATTATTCGGTTTTTTAAAAATATGATTTGAATTCAAAATTGAAGTATAACAATTTTATACAATTTTAAACATGAGTGAAATGAAATATTGCATTTTCGAAATATTTTCGTTATTTCATATGGAAAACTTGAATAATTTGTTTTATCAAAAAATTTGGATGGCGGATTTCGAATTTTGAAGGGACTTTCGTAGTTTTTTTCATTTCAGTTTTTTCATTTTTTTTTGTAATTTCAGAATTTTATATTTTTTCGAATGATTTTAGTAGTTTTTTATGGTATTTTTCAGTTTTTTCGATTTAACTGGTATTTTGAGCTATTTTCTCGATTTTTTGCTGGGTGGGATTTTTTTCGTAATCTTATAATTTTAGATTTATTTACGTGATTCTGGTCATTTTTCGAAGTATTTCGAATTTGGTGGGGGGGAGGGGGGGGGGGGACATTTATAGTCGGCGGATTTTTTGAATATTTAAGAAAAGTGTAATTATTTACTTTTCTTGAATATGATTTTAATAAAATTTGAAATTAAAATATAATCACTTTTGATCATTTAAAGTATGATTGAAATTAAATATTTAATTGTTCAATATTTCTGATATTTAAAATGGAAAACTGGAATAATTTAGTCCAATCCAAGAGTTTGGATGGCAAATTTTGAATTTCCGAGTTTTTCGGAAGGATGCATTTTTTAAACGAATTTTGGTAGTTTTTCCGGGTATTTTGGAGTTCTCTCGATTTAAATACTATTTTCATTTCCTTAGTTTAAAAGCTGATTTTTAGGTGTTATTTCTTGATAATTTCAGATGTTTTAGAGTGATTTCGGTCGTTTTTCAAGGTATTTTGATTTTTTTGAAGGGGGGGGGGGGTAGAGAATTATTGATAAATCTTTCGATTTATTGAATTTTGTGAGTAAAATTATTCGGTTTTATTGAATATAATTTTTGATTCAAATTAAAAATTGAAATGTAAATATTTCACAATATAACCCTTTTTTCCCTTCTGAAAAATAACTATTCTTTTTTCGCTGTTGAAAAAATTGTTTACGAAACATTGAAAAAAATGCCATTCTTTCGTGAATTATAGGACACGTTGAAAAACTGCGAATTTGAATTCGTGCGATGTTTAACATCACACCCATTTAAAATCGGTCGCTTTTTCAACTTGTAGTATAATATACTAAATTCCCTAGCTCCGAAATCCACTATTATGCGGTAAAAAAAAATTAGAAAATAGTTTTATTTCCAATCACGTTTCTTCTCCCCTCGTGAGCAAGGCAATGCAGTCCTCAATTGCACTCGAGCGTAATTCGAGAGGCTGCGCGACAGTGCGCGCCCGAGTAAGGACACTTTTCAACTTCATATATCTAAAGTCCCGTTTGTCATTAACCCTTGAAATTATGGGGGAACAAGAAACTTGCCCTGATGTTTGATTATGGAAAAAATTGGAGTCTAAAGTCGAGTAGTTGGGAAGTTATCAACACTTGCGTATAGAGCTCGAGATTTTGACGAGGGAGGGGCATTTTCTTTAATTTACGAAATTTTCGCGAATACGAAATTATGTAATTATGGAATTTTTGAGTTTTTTCGACTTATGGAGTTCTGAAATGTGGAAGATTGGAAATTTAGCGAGATTTGAAGTTATAGATATTTTGGAAATTCGATAATTCGAAGTTTTTGGATTTTTAAGTTTGAAAGACGGAAATTTTTGGAATTTGTATTAAGTTCTGGATGTTTTAAAACTTTTGAAATTTCCAGAGTATCAGAAATTTTTGCCTTTGAGAGATTATCGAGTTTTAAATATTTCAGAAGTTTCAACAGTTTTGAGATTTTAGGAATTTTGAAGAATTTTAAGGTTCATAGCTTAAAAACTTTGGGAATTTTGGATGTATCGAAGTTTTGTAAATATTGGAAATTTTGAAGTTCTAGAGATTTTGGAATTCCGAACTTTAAATAATTTAGAAGAATTTTTGAGTTTCGGGGAATTTCGAAAAATTGTGAAATTCGATCTAGTGAAGTTTTGGAATGTTTGAAGTTTCGAAAATGTCGGAAGTTTTGAATAATTTTGAAATTTAGGATAAATTGTGGAACATAATATAACATAATGTTCCATAACATAATATAATTATGTTATGGAACATAACATAATTCATGTCCATTCGATACAAATGGACATGAATTTTAAAGTTTTTAAACTTCAGCAGTATAAAAAAAAGTGCAATTTTCGAGTTTTTAAAAAAATTATAAAGTTTCAAAAATTTCAAACATTTCAATAGTTTTGATGTATTGGAATTTTCAAAAGAATTTCGAAGTTTTAAAACTTCCAAAATTTTCGATGTTATCGAAGCTTTGGAGTTAATGGAAATTTTGAAGTTCTACAGATTTCGGAATTTTGAAGAATTTCGAAGTTTTATAGCTTCGGAGCTTAAAAAGTAGAATTTCCATGTTTCCGTAAATTTCGAGAAATTGTGAATTTTTGAGCTTCGAAGTTCCAGAATTTTTACAGTTTCGGAAATTTCAGAAGTTTTTCTACTCAGTGTCAAAATTCAGGAAAAGCAATAATTTTTGAAGTTTTTAGTATTCTGTGAAAGCAAATTTTTGTGCGAATTAGAAAACTGTATTTAATGATTCGAACAAAATTTGAATTTTCAAAATAAATTTCAGACATCCTTGGAAAATTCCAGTTTATTGATTGACTATATTCGAACTAAAGTATTGAAAAATCGGTATAAAATAGAGAATTTTCCGATCCCGAATGAGTTTATTCAAATTTTAATTTGTATATTTCTCGACTCTCGGTAATTTTATAATCAGTTTATATTCTTATGTTAGTATATATATTAGTACATATGAAGGGCTGACAGTAAAAACCAGCTAATTACCACTTCGCATAAGTTTCACTATCTTATTGAATTCCTAAAAAATATAAGTCTTATGGGAAGTGGTAGTTAGCTGGTTTCGACCGTCAGCCCTTCATATATATATATGTATATATATATATATATATTGGTATTATTAGAATATACATACATATTTCTTATATATTGGTATTTTTCTTTTTTCATTTTATAATTAATGTGTTTTGTATGGGTTTTAATATTTTTGATGTTCTTAATTTCCGTATATATTTTTCGGAAAACGTCCACCCTTGGGGTGAAATTCGACCACCACGTGGTCGTTTATTCCTGGGTTGAAACGTCGCGAAATCATAATTGCGAGCGCTAACGAGGTCTTATAACGACGTTCTCGAGTTCGTTTTCCAGAGATATTCGTTTAATGGGACGAGGAATTCTCGAATCGTGAAAAATGAAAAAATGAAAAAAATTGGAAAATCAAGAAGTTCTTCAGCGATCTCGAAAAATTACGGAAATCGTGAACTGGAGTCATTATAATTTCCTGAATTTTGTTAAAAGTTTGTAATTTTAGTTGAATGATTATTTTTGAGGAAAATAATTTGAACACTTTTTTTTTAAACGCTTTTACAATAATTTGATGAAGATCTATGAAAATGTTTTTTCATGTTTAATATTCGATCATTTTCTTTTCACTTTTCTCAGATTTTTGAATAAATTGAGGTGAGAGGAAGCTGGTTTTGGTAGAATTAATAGATCTTTCAGAATTTCGAGATCTGTCTGAAAACGTACGTTTTGATTTGAAAAAAGAGTGATTTTTTTTACGAGAGAAAAAGTTGTTCCGCTCGTGAATTTTACATCGAGACAAATTCTAAAGTATTTTCCAATAGCTACTTAAAAAACTCCGTAACTGAAACTGCACGAAACTCGCTGAAATTTGCAATGAAACAGCTACGCGAACTCGTCGGATGTTTATTTAAACGCCGGAGGAGATAAAACATTCACGGTTTAATTCCGTTCCTCGATCAGGGTAAAAAAAAACGGAACTTGAAAAAGAAATTCTTGCGTACTTTCAAGTTAATTCAAAGTTTGATTTTGTGTACTCACTTATGTTTACGTTCAAACTCCTCGAAAAAGGAGAAAATGTTAAGTTTTCCTACAGTTTCGAATTAAATTATATGAACATTAGGGAAATATTAAGAAATTTAAACTTTTGCTTAGTTCAAGTTTTCTGAATCATTTTTAAAAAATTTTCCGAATAAAAATTGTCACGGAAACAAATTTTTGATCACATTTTGTCCTTTTCGCTATTTTTATCGACCTTTTAATTAAATATTGAAAAATTGTTAAAATCGTGTCAATTACGAGATCTTTAATTAAATGCATTTTTCTTTTGAATTGAGTTTCTGATCCGGCGATTTATCTCGAGGAAAATTGTTCGAAAATGAAAAATGTTAGAATTTTATCAATTAAAAATTTCAACAAGTTCCAAAACTTCAGAGTTTCATAAAATTTTGCGAAACTTGAAAATTTTATGATTCTTTACATGAAACTTCAAATTTTTTATAACATTTTCTGCAAATTTCATAAAAATCCAAATGCTTCTAGATGCTTTAAAACTCTAAAATTCATCAAAATTTACAAATCAAAATCAATAATTTTTGCTTTTCTGAACTTCGAAATTATTTGAAAATTTGACTTTTAGGAAAATTTTTATTGAAACATTAAGCTTTTATGAGCTTAAAAATTATTTGAAAGTTCCGAAATTTACGAAACTGAAAATTGCGAAACTTTACGAACACGAAAATTCGCAATTTTTCAAATTTTCGAAAACATGGAAATTCTTCTTTTTGAAGCTTCGAAACTATGAAACGTGGAAATTCTTCAAAATTCGGAAATCCGTAAAACTTCGAAATTTACGATAACTCCAAAACTTCGGCACATAAAAAATTTTTGAAGTTTCTACATTATAAAACTTCGAAATCCTTATCAAAATTTATGGAAACTTGGAAAATTTTTAAAGTTTCGGAACATTTTGAACTTTCTAATTTTTCAAAAATTGAAAATTTCGCTTTTTTTATATTTCTGAAGCTTAAAAACTTCAAAATTCATGGAAATTTGTATCGAATATCCAAAATGTCTGCTTAAATTCTGAATTCCGAAATTAATAAAAACTTCCAAAATTTCCGAAACTGTAAAAATTCCGGAACTTCACAAGCTTAAAATTCACAATTTTTTAAAATTTACGAAAACATGGAAACTCCACTTTTTAAGTTCCGAAAGTATAAAACTTCGAAATTATTCAAAATTCCGAAATCTGTAGAACTTCGAAATTTCCAATAACTCCAAAACTTCGATAAAATCCAGAATTTCCGGAAATTTCAAACTTAGGAATCCTTTCGAAAATTCTTGAAAATGCAAAAATATCAGAACTTTTGAAATTCTCGAAACTTTTAAAACTTTTAATTTCTCAAAACTTGAAAATTTCACTTCTTTTGACATTGCTGAAGTTTAAAGACTTCAAAATTCATGTAAATTTTTATCGAAACTTCCAAAATTTCTGCTTCTCTGTATTTTAAAATTATTAAAAATTTATAAAAAATTCGCAAAACTTTGAAAATTCTAAAACTATAAATTTACCGAAATTCTACAACACATGAAAATTCTTCCAAATTTTCCAAAGATTAAAATCCCAAAATCTCTATAACTCAAAAATTTACAGTATCTCTAAAACTTCGATACATCTCAAATTTTCTCATTTCTACGCAATAAACTTCGAAATTTTCCGAAATTTCCCAAAATCAAAAATTTCGGAAGTTTTACCATTTCCGAAACCCTTAAAAACTTCATAAGTAGAAATTTTCCAAGTAAAAAATTTCACAGGAACAAATTTTCAATTATATCCCTAGGCCAGTCATATTACACAAAAAATCTTCAATTCTTGCAAAAATTCAGGATAGCAATATTATTGGTTAGATCGATTACTTAGTGTATACGATGATATAAAAGTCGAATGGTAACCACTGGATCGGTTTGCTTAATTAACAATTCACTTGCAAAATTGGAAAACCGTCCAATTAAAAATTAAAAAATTCACGAAATGGTGTCAATTACGAAATCTTTAATTGGATGCATTTCTCTTGTTAATTTACTTTCTGATTGGACGATCAATCTCGAGGAATGAAAGGATTCTCAGTCAATTAGTTATTAATTATTCATGCGATTCGAGTGATGGAAAACCGGTCATTGTTCCTTATTGATTAATTTATATTTAGTTTGACGTGCGAGAAATCGTCGTATCTTATGCATGTCGTTGCTACAAAGTGGACGTTTCGCGTGTATTTTTAACCTAGGCTACATACTCATAAATATGGAATTCTGGGGCATTCGTAAAGGATAATCCGCGGTAAAAAAGGGAGGAAAAACGGAATATTCGCGGTTTAATCTGCGTTCCCGGGTATAATTTGGCCTCATTTATCGGCTTTTATGCACATCAAGCCGGAAAATGAGAAAAACTTGGAGGCTGGAGGGTAATTTTTCGGTTTCTTGGGATTTATGACACGGATTTTTCACGATTCGGAAAATTTGGGTGAGAAGCAATTTTTAGGTTGTCTAATTGGCTAGGTAATTAATATAAATCTTTTTTTTAGAAGTTGGTATTTTCGATCGTGTTTTTTTTTATTGGGAACATTTTTTGATTTGTAATTAAAGAATTTGGAGATTTGGGAGTTGAATTTATTGTTTGTTGAGTTTGTGGACAGAATATAATTTTTTGAATATTGTAAATTGGGTAGAAGAATTATTTTCGAAATTCGGAAGTAGCAGAATTAGAGATGAAAAATTGGAGACTCATATTTTTCGAAGTGAGAAATTTTTACGGCATAAAATTTCCAGATATGAGAATTGAAATGCGAATTCTGTAGATTCGAGAATTTTCAGATCCGAACATTTTATTCCAATTCCAAAAAATTGGGCTGTAAAAACATTCAAAATTTTGAAATTTCACGAAGTATTTCTCTAGAAACTCTAGAATTCAGACAGTTGTTCTAATTCAAGTCTAAAAGACTTTTGAACTTCCAAATTTTCGAACTTATGCTTCGTAAATTTTCATATACGATAATTAATTCTGGAAAAATCCCTTAAAAAATTGAAGTAAACACTTCGAGAAAAACGTGGGAAATTCGGGAATTTTCGAAAAAATTCTATAATTCAGAGAAATTCCAGAATTTTCAGACTCAACTCTTTTAGAGCATTTTTTCCTAAATTCGTAAATGCCTAAATTTTGAACTTCGAATTCTGTAGAGTTGAGAATTTGCAGATGTGAACATTTTCTTTTAATTCTAAAAAATTAGATTCTGAAAAAAAAATTACAGATTTCAAAATTTTACGAAGCATTTCTCTAGAAGCTCTACAATTTAATTCAGGAAAATTCCTCTGAAAATGTCACGTTAAAACTTCGAAAAACCTGGGAAATTCGGGAAATTCGGGAATTCCCGACAACATTCTATAAAACATGGACATTTCAGAATTTTCAGACTCGACTCTTTCAAACCCATTTTTTTAAATTCGTAAATGTAGGAGCAGGAAACAGCATTTGTGAAAGTCGACGGTTTGTTATCTCAAAGGGGTGTTCTCCTTTGGAGTGGCGACTGTGAATTATGCACGGGCGTATCGATGTTTATTAAATCAGAGGTGTCTAGCGGGTTCGTTCCCGAAAGCGGGATCGATTATCCCGCTACTAGTAGTGCTACTATACATGTAGGCACCTCGGCTTCGATCCTTTTTCCCGTCTCCAGGGCGAGCCGGGCGAGCTCTTGCCTTCTGCTGCTGCCTTCCTTCTTACACCTCCTCGTTAATCGATATTCGCCACGTTATTGCGATTCCGCTGCAGCAACGGGCTCTATCGTGACGTGTCTAATTGTCTGGAAAATTGGGAAATTTTACGCAATTTGCGTTTCTAGAAATATCCTGAAAATCCGGATTTTTCGCGTTTTTATAAATGTCCCTGGAATTTTTTTTTGCACTGGGAATTCTCGAATTTTTTTTATTTATTCTGTAATATGGCAAATTTTGACTTCCGGTTTGGCGCGCAACGCGAACGTATCGCTCTGTCAAGTGTCCTGAAATTTCTGACCGCGACGGCCAGAAAAAGCCGATCCCTGCCCCGAAAGTGACCACATAGTGCGCGGAAACCCCGACCACACGCGTGAACAATCGAAAACCAACAAG
>JAPYZK010002627.1:0-19928 GCA_030522785.1 Platygaster equestris | reverse complement strand
AGGAGAAGAGGGGGGAGGGGGTCAGCACATCTGTGACATTTTGTGACAAGGGGAAGTTCTCGATAATGTGACGTCAAATTTCGACAATGCGAAATTTTGCGGAATTAATGACTCTACAAAATTTTTCAAGCATTTTACAAAATTCTATACAACCTACGAAATTCTACAGAAATTTTATAAAATACGAAAATTTATTGAGATTTTCTAAGATTTTTAAATGTTGAATGAAAATTGGTAAATTTTGAAGAATTACAAGTATAATAAATAAATCTGGATTCTGGAAACATGTACATTGATGGAAATTTTGGAATTATGAGTATAATATTTTAGTAATAGTATTCATAGTATAAATTGTCGTTGGAAATGTTTTGGCATACTGGAATTTCATTAGATTTCGAAAATTTGTCATCTCCTTTTTTTAACATGTCACCTACTTTGAGAAAAACAGGAAAGACGACAAAAAAAACCCTCTTTGATGTTGATTTCTTCACGTTATCAAATTGAACTGAAAAAACCAAAAAAATATTGTTTACATTCGAATTTCACATTGTGACGTGACACGAGGGGGAACAAAGGGAGCGTCCATCAATGATGATGACACAGTTTTTTGGCGTTTTTTCGACCCTCTCCCACCCCTCTGTCACAATGTGTCACAAATTCGCGGATACCCCTCCCCCCCTCCCCCACTATTGTCACGTCACAATGTGAAATTTGAAAGTAAACAACTTATTTTTGATTATTTGGTTCAATTTGATAACGTGAAGAAATAAACATCGAAGAGGGTTTTTTTTGGTCGTCTTTTCTGTTTTTCTCAAAGCAGGTGTCATACTAAGAGAAGGCGATGACAAATTTTTGGAATTTAATGAAATCCCAGTATCCCAAAAAATTTTCAAAAACAACTTATACTATTGAAAGTATAACTATTATACCCATAATTCCGAAATTCCCATCAGTTTACAAGTTTCATGAATTTAGATTGTACTTGTAGTTTTTCGGAAACTTTTCAATTTTTATCTAACATTCAAAAATCTGAGAAAATCCCAATAAATTTTCATATTTGACAGAATTTCTATAGAATTTCGTAGATTGTATAGAATTTCGTGGCATGTTTGAAAAATTTGAAAAACTTTGTAGAATCATCAATTCCACAAAATGTTGCATTGTCGAAATTTATGACGTCACATTATCGAGAACTCCCCCTTCCCCCTGTCACAAACTGTCACAGATGTGCTGACCCCCTCCCCCCCTACATAACCGTGACATCATTTATGGAAGCTACCGAATAACTAAAACCCAACTCATTCAAAACTATATCAACACGCACAATATTCATAAACGGTGAACAATAACAAGGGAAAACTGTGCGCATGTTATTCTGTGACGGTTGGCATAGTGATTGTTAAACGGCGGGAGAAAAAGCGTGCGACATTATGCGGGCATTGAATTGTTTTTGATGCATATTCATGGTACTCAACACTGGCGCTTTTGGAATATCGCGCGTGTCACACTGTCACACAGAAGCTTCGTGAGAGGCGGTGATGCCCGAAAATGAAATCTCGGCGAGACCGTACACAAAAGCAATTCTAGCGCACAGAGAAATCAGGATACAACTCGTTATTTGCCTACCGGGGACAAACAATCGTGGTCTAATTATTACAGTGTCATCTTTTCACGATATTCGTGTTCAGAAGGATTTTGGTCGGATAGTAAACAACGTTGCGGCTCTTTGTTCGGGTACCGACTTGGGAACTCAGCATTCGGAGCTGAACGATTTCGAAGGTGGAACAGATTTTATATACGGTGTTTAAGGGATTATTTTTGAATTTGAAAAGGGGGGGGGGGCTTTTTAGGGAATTTGTGGGATTTTATCCATTCCTGTAGTGTGATTGGGGAATTTTTCTTATTTTCTAAGATTACATTGAATCGGGAAAAAAATTTCTTCAATATTCTATTAATTTCGGAGGAAATGTAATGATTTTAGGATTTGAGACATCGCCAAAATTCTTTTACAGAATATTTACGATATATGAAGAATTTGTCAAGGAGCTAGAAAATTACTAGGAATCTGAAAATTTTCAATGGTAAGTTGTATAAATTTGCTGGAGAATTTAGATACACTGGAAATGTTTGAAAGACTCTGTTTCTGATAAATGCTGTAAATTCTAGAATTTGGGAAAATGTTGAAATTCGAAAAATTAACGAGTATAATTTCCCAAAATTTTCTAGTTTCCCAAAGCTTGTGAGCTCAGGGAAATTTTTCTAATTCTTAGTTAAGAATTTTCTCAATTATGACAAATTCAAAAATTTTAGAATTCATAGAGTTCTCCAAAAATTTTATAGAACATATCAAATAATTTAAGTTTTTCGGAAATGATCTATATATTTTTGAAAACTCCCATGGCGAAATTTCTAAAAATCCAGTAATTATCTAAATCCCAAAATTACGAAATTTCCTCGTCAATTATTAAAATATTTTAAATATTTCAGATATTTTGGAAATTTCTCGAAAATTCATAAGCAGTCGAAAATTTAACCAAATTAGAAAAATTGCAGACATATTAAAAGAATTTGTCAAGGAACTCGAAAATTACTGGAATTCTGACAATTTCAAATGATAAGTTTCATAAATTTAGTAGTGAATTTTGAAAAACTGAAAATAATTGGAAGATTCGAAAAAGTTTTTGATAAATTCTTTAAATTCTAGAATTTGGGAAAATGTCGAAATTCGAAAATTAATGACTGTGATTTCCCAAAATTTTCTAGATTTTCCAAAAATTTTTCAGCTCTATAAAATTTTGCAAATTTGTAGTTAAGAATGTTCTTAATTACGGCAAATTTCCGAATTCTAGAATTCAGAATTCTTCAAAAAATTCTGTAGAAAATTTTAAATAATTCAAGTTTTTCGGAAATAATCTTAACATTTTGGAAAACTCACATTCCGAAATTCTTAAGAATCCAGTGATTATCCAAATCCCAAAATTATGAAATTTCCTCGTCAATGATCGAAATATTTGGAATATTTCAGGTATTTCGAAAATTCCCCGAAAATTCATGAAAACGGTCGAAAAATTTACCAAATTAGGAAAATGGCAGACATATTCAAAGAATTCGCCGAGTAACTCGAAAACACTAGAATTCTGACAATTTCCAATGATACGTTTTATAAATACGCTGGAGAATTAGGAAAAACTGAAAATATTTGAAAGATTTGAAAAAGTTTCCAATAAATGCTGTAAATTCTAGAATTAGGAAAAATTCGAAATAACGACTATGTAATTTCCCAACATTTTTTACATTTTTCCACAAATTTTTAGCTCTGTAAAATTTCGCAAATTCGTAGTTGAAAATCTTTTCAATTATGGCAAATTTCCAAATTTCAGAATTTATAGTGTTCTCAAAAAAATTCTTAGAAAATGTCGAATAATTCAATGTTTTCGGAAATAATCAGAAAAATTCTGAAAACTTCCATTCCAGAATTTCTCGAAATCCAGTAATCACCCAAATCTCAAAATCACAAAATTTTCTTCTCAATTATCAAAATATTCCAGATATTCCATGTATTTTATGAATTCCCCGAAAATTCATGGAAACATTGAAAAATCCAACCACATCAGGAAAATGGCAGACAAAACTCTTACACAATGATGGTACAAAGTTTGAAGCTCCACATGGCACCATTTATGACGTCGCAATCATGCCACAATAATTGTACCATCACACGCACATGCATCTGTCCAACAAAAACTCGACTCAATCACACGCCACATGGTCCATTCCCCGGATCCATGAAAAATCCCGTCACTCCGACCGACCCCGAACAAACAGGCTCATCAACGTTGCTCACATCCAGGCGTTAGTACAAACTAAATACACTGTTAGTTCTAAACGATGTAAAGCCAACAGCAATTACAAAAGGTTTCCTCCACAACGTTACAGTTTGTATGAACTTACGAGTAATCGCGTTGCGAACAGGTCCACGTTGACGGCCAGTCGACGCGTGCGACATGGACATTTGCCGAGAGATACGGAATAATCAGTTTCGACATACACAAAAAAATACCCAATTTTAGCCCATTCTACAGAAAAATTCATCCACCCCCGATTAAAACAGACAAAAGCTCCAGACCTCAGACACATTGACTCAATTAAATTCCTCAACCAATATGAAAAACAGAAACAAAGAAAACTGACGGTACAGTGATTAGTTTTCCAGCTCGACACACCAGTGCTACGATAGCGCACATCGAGTACTTTTCAGTATTGCATTTCGCCGACCAAAAAGGATTGCATGCCACGAAAAGCGACTTACCTCCTTGAAGCTGGGGCTGCATGAGTTCGACGTAGAAAAGTGCGTCCTTCTCGTAAGAATCCTCCTCTATTATTTCCAGCGTTATCGCCTTTCTGCAACATAAAACGTTTTTCCTTCAAAAAACGAGCTCTTTCAGAACCAGCCGACTGCGCGTTCTCGCGTTTAACCCGGACCGGAAAATTCAAGCCGCGTACAGAAGTGAGTTTTCAAGAGTTGAGGGGGTCTTCTGCCTTGTGACGCCGTTTTTGAAACTTTTTTTTTAGTGTGAGTTGTAGGGACACCAATGATGCTAGATATTGCCAAATATTTTTCCCTCAAGAAAAAAGTGATGGAACATCTGAATTATTTCCTGTAATCAGACACATTTTTTTTTTAGTGAAAATAGAATTTTCGCACGTATATTTGAGTACGTGTGCGCAGGTCCGAAAGCGCCTTTACGGCTTATTATTATTTTATAGCCGCGGTCGGAGTCGTTTATTAGCAGGAAACAACGACGACTTCCATTATTAGGGTACAAAAATGAAATTCGACAAAGACTTTCATGCCTTTATACACCTCAGTGCAATAAACGGTCCTTTATTGACCTGCTCGGGCCCGAAAAACCTTTTTACTGCCTTTGGTGCACACAGTGTCGTATGTTCCAAAGGGCAAAAAGTTGTTTTCGACTCATACAATTATATTTCTCGGCTTCGCCTCGGAATATGAACTCACATTTGTCCAAAAGAACTTTTTGCCCTTTGAAACATAATATACTTTTTCATGAAAAAAGTGAAGTTTGAAATTTTCAGTATTCTTTGATAAATAGATTTTATTTTTATCGATATTATTGATATTATCGAAAAAAGCTCTGGTATATCGATAACTATTTTTCCCGATATTTGTCGCCACCAAATGATGCGATTGAGATGCGGTTTTTTCGGTTGAACTCATTTATTATTATACTTCAGGCATGAATTTTTTTAAATTTTTATTGTTTGTGGTTTGCCCTTTATTCGACCTTGAAGTAACCTTAAAAAAAAATTCATATCAAAACGGTTGACACGATTCAGCTCATGAAAGTCGTCCGAAACAAAAAATCGAAGAAGATTCAGTTTTATTATCTCCCTGGCTATCGTTAAATTCGACGAAGGAATTCTGAAAATTTTGGAAATTTCGCAAAATAGTCGACATTTCCCTAGTTATTGTATTTTTTATAAAAACAGGCAGAATCTTTATAAAGTCAGCGAATTATTTATGAGAATTCGTTTTTTGTATAAGGTCAGTTTTATAAAAGTTGTATGAAATTTTCGATTTTCATAAAGTGGTCTGACAAAAACTTCATACAAAAAAATTTTTTTATAAAATCCGTCGAAATTTTCATACAGTTCATCTGTTTTTGAAAAAAAATTATTAAAAGCATCAAAATTTTTTTATGAAACCTTTATTTTTATACAAACCTCGCGATTTGTAAAAAAAGTTCCATTTTTTTATAAAAAAAAAAACTTTTCTGATCTGAGGAATTTCTCTTATAGTGATATTAGATACGTTTTTATTACACAAGGGAATAAAAAATTATGTTCGTAACTACTCTCCTCAGTGCATGATATACTACTTTTCCCAATGTTTTTAGGGACATAAACAACTGTAAAAATAGTAAGAAAAAAAAAATTCCGGAAAAGCGTTCGTCAGACGATAGCGAGAAGTTTTCCAAAGATTTTGGTGAAAGACTTAAGTTGACCGATCATTTATTTTTCGAGACATCGTATCAACCAGTTCCAAAAACGCAACTTTCGGGGAATCGCATTAAAGGAAAACTCTTTTGAACCCGCGGTTATTCGTCAGCCCGACATTTATGCGCGAAAGTCAATTTCGCAGACGCAGGGGAAAAGTGAAATAGGATTGGATTTGGGAAAATAGGAAGTCGTTTTTGATGGAGCTTTCGGGGGTTGTTCTTCGGAGCTCTGCTTATAATCGGGAATCGGGGCAATAAATTGGCTGGGTGGCGCGCAATCTTCTTCGACACGCTGCCATTCGTTTTACCGGAAAACTGGTCGGGGGGGGGAGGGGGGGGGGGGGGGGGGGGGGGGGGGGGGAGGGGGGGGAGGGGGGGGAGGGGGGGGGGGGGGGGGGGGAGGGGGAGGGGGGGGAGGGGGGGGGGGGGGGAGGGGGGGGGGGGGAGGGGGAGGGAGGGGGGGGGGGGGGGGGGGGGGATATTTCGAAAAATTTCAATGCAGTTATGGATAGGGTGACCAGAGTTTTTGAATGGGACATACTCGGTTTTTGATCTCTTTTTTCTGGTGTCCTATATTCTTTTCAGGAGTTATTGTTGAGATTATAAAATGTTATCATATTGTTTATTTATTAAGTATTTTTTAGAGGGGTTCTTCGAAAAGAAAAAAAATGCCGTAAACTATAGTTGACGTACAACAAAATAAATTCGTGATTTTTTGATTGCATTGTTGGATTGATGGATTTATAAGTTTTCTTCGTTATAATTTTAAAATGTTTCAAATGCTCATTTTCTGAACTGCATAATTTTATTCTATGGACTATCGAATTTTATTTTATTTTTTGACAAAAGTTTCGACTATCGAACAGTCGATCAGTTGAAACATCTGTGGGATCCTGTATTTCATAATTTAAATACTCTGATTTCATCATCTCGAAATGTATACTTTCGAATTTGGACTTCTCAACTGTCCAAATGTTCCAATTTTTTATTTTTCTAATTCGAATGACTAATTTTGCTAACTTCAAATCAAACAAACAGTTTTTTCAAAGAACTTCTCAACTATCATGTTTTCCATTTCTGATAGTTTGTTATCGAACTCGATTTTTGAATTTGGATTTTCCTCAAAATGTAGAAAATTTTTCCGAGGATTCCATGAACGAACACTAAAAATTATAATTTCGAAGCTAATTCATCAAATTCTAATGTCATTAGAATTTGAATTTTCGAAAATATACGTAAATTTTTAAAAGTCTAAATTCTGAATTTTCCACATTTTAATATCGCAAGTAGAGCGCAAATTTGTACACTTTCGACAGTGAAAAATTACAGGACATTTAAATTAGAAAATAATTATAAAATGAACTGTTCGTACATTTAGGTTCGATTCAATGTTCAAAGATATAACTTTTAAAAGAACGTGCAACTCAAGAACGTTCGGGTTAATTTGAAAAAATTTCACAACTCACAATAACATCGTATCTTCCACCCTCAATTAATTCATAATTGGAACTACAAGGATGCTTCAACTTTTTCAATATTCCGCCTTCAAGCACTTAACCTCCAGTCACTTTGAAATGTTGAGCATACTTTTCTCCTCGCTTGAAAAGTACGAACATGCCCAAGGACGTAACCAGAAATTTCGTTCGGAGGGGGCTAAGGTTATTTTTACACGAAATTCATTCAACAAGTTCGAAAAATCAAGTTTGGTTGGGGAATTATGAAAATTTCATTCATTCTTAGAATTTTTAGAATTTTCTGATATCTTTCAAATCTCTGAAATTTCCAAAATTTTTGGAATTCTTCAAATTGTCGAAATGATTGAGAATCTTGGAATGTTCAAAATGTCCAAATAATTCAAGTTTTTCAAAGTTTCAGAAATTCGTAAGATTTTCGGATTTTCAATAATTATCGAAGTATTGTATATTTTCAAGTTGTTTAAAACTTTTTCACATCTCTGAAGTAATGAAATTTTCAAAATTCTGATAGTTTTGAAAAATTCGAAAAGTTTCAAAAATTTAAAAATCCTCTAAACTTTGAAATTTATCGAAATAGTCGAGATTCTTGAAATGTAATGAAAATGTTCCAACTTAACAAAAGATTCTCGAAAGTTTGTAAATTCGGAAAATTTTTTAAATTTGATAAATTATGAAAACTGCCTTAATTCTTGAGAATTCCGAAACTTTTTTATACTTCTGGAATTTCTGCCATTTTTGGAAATATTATTTTAAAAAATACTAAAAACTTTCAAAATTCTCTAAATTATGAAAAATCTTGAAATGTCCCAAATAATCAAGTTTCTCGAAATGTGAAGAATTCGTAAAAATTTAGTTATTTCAAGAAAAATAAAAATTTTGTAAATTCTCAGAATTCTTGAAACTTTTACAAATCTCTGAAATTTACCAAAATTTTGAAATTTTTGAAGTTTTCATAATTTCGATAATTTCCGTAACTCTTATATTAAAATACTATAATTTTCGAAAATACTCAAAACTGTTGAAAATGTTAAAATATTAGAAATGTCCCCAATCATGAAGTTTCACGAAATATTAAGAATTTGTAAAATTTTCGTGATTCCAAGAATCATAAAAATACTATGCAGTTTTAGAATTTTGAAACTTTCTTATAACTTCGAAATTTTCAAAATTGTTGAAATTTCGAAATGTTTAAACTTCTAAAAACATCGAAAATTCTCGAATTCCTTCAAACTCTGAAAATTCCCAAAATTGTTGAAAATCTTCAAATGTTGAAAATACTGAAAATTCTCAAGTCTCTCAAAAATTTTGACACTTGTAAAAATCAGTGTTTTCACACTATTATTTTCAAAATATACTTTTTGGCATGTGCTAGATTTTTCAAATTTTCCAGAATTTCGGGAAGGGCTCCAGCCCCCTCCCTGACTACATGCTTGAACATGCCTAAGGTTAACCCGAGTTGAGCCAAATTTCTTGGATGTTCTCCAATAAATGATGTCGTGTTTCATTCTCATTTTGATACACATCATGTGAGGTAAATGTACCAATTCCTGGTAACCTTCCAATATTTATAAATAAACAATTGTCTCCACTTCGAACGAGAACCGAAATTAAGTCCAACATAAATTATCAGTGGATTTCTCTCGAATTCATAAAATCAAATTCTAATAAATGAAATTTCTCCCACAGCAAACAAAACTCCTATTACATACAAACAGAAATCCCATTTGGCCGAACGTTTCTCACCCAGATAAAATACTATTCCGAGATTGGGAATTTCGATTCTCTCAATCTCGCGCCTTGATGACGAGACAATAGAATTTTTCTATTGCCTCGAGTTTCTCGGCTATCAAAATCGGAACCGTGACATAGGTACATTACTTTGCAGGTCACGGGAGGTTCCGTCGCTTTTCTCGGGCTTACGACGCAACAAGCAGTAAAATTCGTACCATGTATGGAGAAGTTTATCCCCCCGAGTTTACCTACCATAAAACTTGGGAAAATTTATAACGTGGATTATCAAGGAAAATATTGTCTTTTGGACACCATATTTTGGGCATTCAACGACCTTGCTGAATACACATGACAAAATCTATTGTAAATGACGAATCATTACAGATTTTCAGTTTTTTTAATGAAAATAGTAGTATTTCCGCAATAGTCAAATACTGACGGATTATAGATTTTGTTCATAAATATGGAAGGGGAAATCGGAACTATAGTTTTTTTCGTAAGGGAAAGTCCATAGATGATGTCACAGTTTTTTGGCGTTTTTTCGACGCCCTCCCGCTCCTCTGTCACAATGTGTCACAAATTCGCGGACTTCCCCCCCCTCCTCGTGTCACGTCACAATGTGAAATTTGAAAGTGAACAATATTTTTTTTTGGTTGATAAAGTTTAATTTTATAACATGAGGTAATCAACATCGAAGAGGATTTTTTTGCAGTCGTCTTTCCTGTTTCTCTCAAAGTAGGTGTCATACTAAAAAAAGGCTATGTCAAATTTTTGAAATCTCATGAAATCCCAGCATCCCAACAAATTTTCAAAGATAAGTTATACTATGAATACTATTACTACAACACCCATAATTCCCAAATTTCCGTCAATTTACGAGTTACAAGAATTTGGATTTAGTTATGATACTAGTAGTTTTTCGAAAATTTCTCAATTTTCATTTAACATTCACAAATCTGAGGAGATCCCAATACATACATTTTTATGTTTCATAGAATTTCTACATAATTTTGCAGACTGCATAGAATGTTGTGGTATGTTTAAAAAATTTTTTGAATCCTTTAGAATTATTAATTCCACAGAATTTTGCATTGTCGAAATTTGTGACATCACATTATTGAGAACTCCGCCCCTCTTCCTGTCACAAACTGTCACAGATGTGCTGATTCTCTCCCCCCACCTAAAACCGTGACATCATTTATAGAAGCTTCCTAATTTGATGGAAATTCAAGGTTCCCTCACGACATTTGGTTCGATTTATTCATTGTCAGTCAGATGAATAGACATGTGACGTTTACAGAAACTTGATGATAATGTAATGATTTCAGAAACTGGAATCGTATTCGAAACGAATTATTGATTGGAATGAATGATTCAACATTCAAAGTACCACGACTCAATTTCGAACATCGATTCTCAAAACGGATGATCAATTTCCATCTGTTAAGATCGTTTCGAAAAAACTTATCCATCAAGATCGCCTTAAAATCGTCTAAGATCGTTTCGGAAATACTTAAGATTGATAGGTCTAAAGATAAGATTCGGTGAAGATCGCCTTAAGATCGTTCAAGATCCTTTCGAAAATACTTTTGCTCGATCAAAATCACCATTGGATTATCCAAGATTGTTTCAAAAGGCATTTGATTAATCAAGATCACCTTTAGATCGTCTAGGATCGTTTAGAAAATACTTCAGACCACCTGAAGATCGTCTAAGATCCTTTTGAAAATACCTTCACTTTATCAATATCGCCTTAAGATCATCTAAAATCGTTTCTAAAAGACATTTGATCCATCAAGATCACCTCAAGTTCATCTGAAATCGTTCCGAAAATACTTTAAATTGATAGATCCAAAGATAAGATTAAGTTAAGATCGCCTAACTTTAAGACCGCCTTAAGATCGTCTGAGATTCTTTTGAAAATAAATTAATTGATCAAAATCACCTTCAGATAATCTAAGATCGTTTCAAAAATGCATCTGATCCATCAAAATCACCTCAAGATCGTCTAGGATCGTAGGTAGTAGAGAATTTTGTAGAATGTTTGAAAATTTTCAAAAATGTTGGAGAATCATTAATTCCAGAAAACTTTGCACTGTCGAAATTTTTGACGTCACATTATCGAGAACTCCTCCCACCCCCTCCCCCTGTCACAAACTGTCACAGATGTGCTGACCTCCTCCCCTCCCCCCTCAAACCGTGACATCATTTATGGCAACTTCCTAATCTAAAGGATTTGAAAATAGTTGAAGAGATGTCCCAATAACTTTTCTACAGTTTCTAAGTTTCGAAATTGTTCAAAAAATCATAAGGAACTATCCTTTCCAGTTCCTGGAATTGACAAAATTTCATTATCGAATATAATTGGTGTATGATTATGATAATTAATTATAAAGGTAAAAAATTGGTCCTGCGTTCATACCCAGCGTACGACAAGGACTTTTTTCCTAGTAAAACAGATTTTTCACTCAAAATAAGTTAGGTGGTATTTCTGCAATCACAAATTCTGTTGAATTAGTAATTATCGGCCACCGTAAAAACCATAATGAATTATAATTGGTTGATTTCATCAGACAAACTTATATATTTTCACGTAAATAATGAATTCTTACATATTTTGAAAACGTTTAAATTTTTGGAAACGTACGAACAATACTCCACAGTTTTTCAAAATCGTCAGGTTTTATGTATAATCAATGAAAATGAAAATTTAAATGTCTGCATTCACTAGCTAAATGAAATATTTTTATGTAGAACACATTCGTATTAACGAATAGATCCATAAATCTGAGAGATCTGTAACCGTGGTAATATCAAATGTATTGATTCTATAATTAAGATGGACGTTCGAAATATTTCAAGTGGTAAAACACGATCTCATAAATAGTAATCGAATTGTCGAGATGTGAATAAATAACGTCATTTCCACGATTCATCTCATGTCTCGTCAAAAAAACGTTATACATATTCCTTCCCAGTACAGAATTGAACGACTAAAATATTTTCGTAGCAATCTATTCGCCCATAAATTTGTAATTATTAAAAAAAGATGCACGACTCACGTTTTTATACGTGATATAGTTGGAACTGAAATTGAACTTCTAGATTTTCAGACACTATCGTTCTAAATTTGCGGTAATTTATCAAAATGAGGAAAAATGCTCGGGATTCGTGCCAAATTGGCCTAGCTTTCAAGTGATTATGTATATTCTGAATTCGGCATGTTTTTAAAAAACATACTATCATTTATGAATCGCAAATAGACGTTCGTCAATTCTAGTACAATGTTTTACTCTGTAAATTTCTTCAAGTGAAACTCAGAGTGAAAATCCTGCAACTCAAGGTTAAGTGGAGATATGTAGGGTTGACTTGCATTCTTGGTGCAGCACGATTCTTGTGATAGACGCCTTTTATTGATACAATTCCAAATCGACTTACAATAATAAATGTAGAATTCCGATGACGCACTAAAACTCTGCATAGATATTTATAAAACTGATTCCAAAACTTGTATCCGAAATTTATATGTACTGAAAAAAATATTTGACGAAATTGTTTTATGGAATTATAATTCCGCAATAAATGTTTATGAAACTAATTTCAAAACTTTCATTCGAAATTTATCTTCTAAAAAAAAAAGGTTTGACGAAATTGTTTTATAGAATTATAATTCCGCAATAGATTTGCATGAAACTGATTTCAAAACTTAAATTCGAAATTTATCTGTACTAAAAAAAATGTTTGACGAAATTGTTTTGTGGAATTATAATCCCAACATAAAATTTAAAATATGCGAATAAAAAAAAACATTTCGTCACACTAATCAAAGTCAAATACTACGTAAAATCATAAATTCACGACTTAAAAAGTTAGAGCATCAAATCAATCCACACTCGAAACAAAAACGTTAAAATAATAGGCAGATTTGCCTCCTTCAGAGTATAACATTATTATTAGTCAGGGGTGTGTGCGGGCTTTCGTCAGGTAATACAAATGCAGCACGCAAATGCTCGCAATGCACCCCCGCACTCGAAAGTGCACTTGACATGTTTAACTTTCTCCTACCCAACCGCGTCACCGAACGTGCATGCGTGTTCGTTCACGCTTCCGTAATATAAAGGGGCAATTTGAGAAAATCCCCGCATTCACCGTCACCCCCCGCCGAAACGCTTGTTCGCGTGCGGAGAAAATATCGCCCCGGCATTACCGGGGTAATTGCGGATTTTTAAGGTGATCGATGGTGGAAAAAAAATCGTGAAAATGCCGCCTGGAGATTTTTTAGCAGGGGTTCTTTCGAATTTGCATAATGAGATTGGGTTGAAACGTTTTACGTGTTACGAAATTGCTGATTTATAAGAAACAAAGGTATTACGCGATAAGTATGCATATTGGATGCTTTAATGTCTTTGATTAACAGAGAATATATTATTTATGATATTTTAACGGGTCACTTTTTCCAGCCAGATAACTGTGGAAAATTTTTGTCCACAAGATATAGTCATTTTTTGGAATAAAAGTGATAATATTATGATATTGATATAATCTGATATTACCCATGATGTATGATAAAATATGATTAAGAGTAATAAAATAGTACGTGATATTATGAAGTTTTAGTGAAATCTAACATATTTTTTTATGCAAACTCTATATAAATTGTATAATAGGGAGTTTCCATATGTCTTTGAAAATTTTTTGAAATACTGGGATTTCATTAGATTCCAAAAATTCGTCATAGCCTTTTTTACTACGACACCTACTTTGAGAAAAACAAGGAAGATGACAAATAAACCCTCTTCGATGTTGATTTCCTCACGTTATCAAATTGAACTCAATAAACAACAAAAATATTGTTTACTTCCAAATTTTACATTGTGACGTCACATGAGGGGGGGAAGGAGGGCGCCAATTTGTGACACATTGTGATAGAGGGTAAAAAACGCTAAAAAACTGTGACATCATTTATGGACACTCCCATACAGGTTTAGAAATTAAAAATGTGAAGATTCATCTGAGAAATTTCGTTATCATGAGAGACAAGTGTAAAATTGGAGTTGAACAAAAAACGAGATAGACAGATGACAGTGATGAACATAAATGAGAATACGACACGCACTTACGCACTGAGATATAAATAGGTACAATTTTCACGAAGTATTTTTAAAAAACCTTCCCGAAAGTTCACTACCCTGGAAAGCGAGTATTTTGGGTTGAAATACCGAGTCAACGCCCACGAATCTGCGTGAGACAACTTTTTAATGTATTTGTACGTTATGTAATATACGTATTTTCACGAGGAAAAGCTGCACTTAGAATCGATAGTCAGTTCCACTTTATGAATCAATAACAATCCCACTGAACCATTAGGACATTTTTTTTCGAGCATTTCTTATCCAATTTTTTTCTAATCATGATTTTCTAGGATGTTAATCAACTTGGCGATATTTTTGAAAGTTCTGAATAATTTAAATGGATTGCTCCACTTTCGAAGAGCATTTGAGCATTTTAGTCATTTTTCGGACAATTCGGCCGATTTTGGTTGATCTTGGGCATTTTCAATCATTTATACACCTCAGTGCGATAAACGGTCCTTTATTAACCTGCTCGGGCCCGAAAAACCTTTTTATTGCCTTCGGTGTATAAAGTATCGCATGTTCCAAAGGGCAAAAAGTTATTTTGGACTCATACGATTATATTCCTTGGCTTTGCCTCGGAATGTAAACTCGCATTCGTCCAATAAAACTTTTTGCCCTTTGGAATTAATTAATCGAACATAATCATCTTAGGATCATCTAACATCGTTTCGGAAAGGCATTTGATCCGTCAAGATCACCTGTAGATCGTCGAGGATCGTTCCGAAAAGACTTATCCATCAAGATCACCTTAAAGTAGTCTAAGATCGTTCCGAAAATTCTTAAGATTGATAGACCTAAAGATAAGATCAAGTTAAGATCGTCTAAAGTTGAAATGGCCTTAAGATCGTCTAAGATCCTTTCAAAAATACTTTAATTGATCAAAATCACTTTAAATACATCTAAGATCGTTTCGAAAATGCACTTGATCCATCAAGATCACCTTAAGATCGTCTGGGATCGTAGATTGTATAGAATTTTGTAGAATGTTTGAAAAATTTCAACAATGTTGTAGAATCATTAACTCCAGGAAATTTTGCATCGTCGAAATTTGTGACGTCGCATTATTGAGAACTCCCCCTCTCCATCTGTCACCAACTGTCACAGATGTGCTTACCCTACCCCCACCACCCCCCCCCCCTTAACCGTGACATTATGTATGGGAGCTCTTTAAACTGCAAAAACATTCTTTCATACCGTGGAAAAATCGAAAATCCTTGAAAGTCCATCTTTCCATAGTCAAAAAAATGTCTAATCGTCAATTCTCAGAACTTCGAATCATCTTGAACGCTCACAAAGAATGTTCACCACCACCAGACAGAATTATGTTCAGCATTAATAATAAAGATTCTCGACGTAGATCAATGAGTGCTAATTACTCAAAACGTGGCACTCGCAGCAAATTGCTTTGGCGAAAATCTAGCATTGTCAGATAAACGACCAGGAACGAACCTGACACCAAGTTCCAAGACGAGTATTATCTATATCGTGCCATCCATAATGCATGCTCTGCATAATTATCAGTAAGTCACCGTGATAGCCTCGCTTGGCGGTTGCTCTAAATTAGTTCAGCTTCAACAGCGTATCATAGTTTGCTAAACAATATGCTGCACCCTCTGCTGTTGTTCGCAAGTTTATGTTTAAAATTGCAAATCTTGAAAATTTAGAAAATTCGAAAAATATGGAAAACTGTACCCAGTTACGACGTATCGTGAAATTCAGAATTTCAAACAATTCTGAGTTATTCAAAACTTGAGGAAAATTCAACGACTTTGATAAATTTGGTCGTTTCACAAAATTTGGAATTGAGAAAATATTTAAAATTTAGGGACTGTTCAAAATTTTAAATCTTGAATATTTAGAAGATTAGAAAAATATGAAAAACTGTACGCAATTACGAAATATCGCAAAATTCGAAATTTTGAACAATTCTGAATTTTTCAAAAGTCAAGAAAAATTCAACGATTCCGAAAAATTTGGTCATTTTATCAAATTTGGAATTCAGAAAATATTTAAAATTTAAAAGCTTTTTAAAATTGAAAATCTTGAATATTTCAGAAAATTCGAGAAATATGGCAAACTTTACACAATCATTGAATTTCGTTAAAAATGTCAAAAAATGAGAAATTTAAAAAAATGAGATAATTTGGAATTATCTAAAAATATAGAAAAATCCAACAATTTCGAAAAATTTGATCATTTTCAAACATTCACAAATGAAGATAGTAATGTCAAAACTGTTCACAATTCCAAATCCTGAATATTTATAAAATTCAAAAAATAATATGAAATACTGTACCCAATTACGAAATTTCGTTAAATTGTCGATTTCAAAAAATGAGAAACATCAAAAAATTCGGAACCTTTCAATCAACAATCAAAAATCATGAAAATTTCAACGATTTCGAAAATTATGGTCGTTGAAATAAATTTCAAAACACTTCGAACGTGACTGCAGTTGAAATTCACAGATGTGAAATTTCAAAATCATCAACTGTCATAACAAATTACAAAAATGTGGATGCCACCCAACTTTTAGTAAACTACGAAAATATTTCCAAAACAGCAAACTTTCGAGCCGTGAATGACATTTATGACCCATCAATCTTACAGTTTGATTATTTTAACGAGCTCCAGTATTCCAAATACCATTTGTCCGTTGAGAAAAAAATCCACGTCCTGACCAGCTACGAAAATTCAGTTATAAACTGAAATTTCGTTTACGAGCCCGGCCTGTGTCTCTCGACACAATCGATTTCTATTTCAAGATCAAGCTCGGATACGAAAACACAAGATTTTAATTATAGCGCCACGAATTTTCCTTGCCGCTTGTTACACTGAAAAACTCACGCCCAGCGACTTGCGGGCTTTCCATGTAAAAAGTTTTTTCGTGGCGTTGTTGAAAAGTCAGTTTTTTTGCCGCGGACATTTGAATATTCGTTGCGATGTAGCAGTTTCTTCGGTCATGTTAAACCGCCACGAACGCAGGCAAAGAAACTTTGCTCGTGAAAATTTGCGCACAAAACAATGAGCTTAAAGTGGAACTAGGGGAGTGTTTTTAAAGGGAAGAAAATGAATTTTTGGGATTCAAGTTGAAGCGTGTAATTTGAAAAAATTATGGACCTTCAATATTTAAAGACTTGAGACGATCTTGAGAGGATTCTGAGATTTTAGACGATCTTAAAGTGATCTTGATAGATCGAATGCATTTTCGAAACGATCTTAGATGATATAAGAGTAATTTCAATCGATTAAAAGTATTTTGAAAAGGATCTGAGACCATCTTGAGGTGATCTTGATCGATCTTAAGGCGGTCTTGATGGATCAAATGCATTTTCAAAACGATCTTAGATGCTCTTAAGGTGATTTTGGCCGATTAAAAGTATTTTCAAAAGGATCTTAGATGATAATGAGGTGATCTTGGTCGATCAATAGTATTTTTGAAACGATCTTGGAGGATCTTAAGGTGATTTCGATCGATTAGAAGTATTTTCAAAAGGATCTTAGACGATCTAAAGTATTTCCGGAATGATCCTAGACGATCTTGAGGTGATCTTGGTGGATCAAATGCATTTCCGAAACGATCTTACATGATCTTGGGGTGATTTTGATCGATTAAAAGTATTTTCGAAAGGATCTTAGACGATCTTAAGGCTATCTTAACTCAATCTTATCTTTAGATCTATCAATCTAAAGTATTTTTGGAACGATCTTAGACGAATTTAAGGTGGTCTTGATGGATAAGTTTTTTCGGAATGATTGATCATCCTCTTTAAGAATCGATGTTCGAAGTTCAGACGTGGTACTTTGAATATTAATCTGCTTTACCAGATCAAAAAAATTGAATCTTTTTTTTTTTTTTGTTCACTTTATTCGACTAGTGAACTTCTAAAGATTATGTGTTTTAAGTTTGAGCAGCTATTTTCAAGTATTCTTTAAGTTACAATCCTCAACTTCAAGTGAGAGCGAGTTGGGCGGGCGTCGGATTACGTGGCCCAAATAGTGACATTTTGCCGTCAAAATAATATTTACAGATGCATAATAAATAATAGTTCAAAGAAACTGAAGGGCTACTGTACGGACTTGGTTTGGATCGTCAAATTAAAATTACTGCAAGTTAATTTGTACCGAAATTTGCCACGAATTTGTGACACACCGTGACAGAGGGAAGGGAGGGGGTTGAAAAAACGCCAAAAAACTGTGACATCATTAAATTTATGGACGCTCCATCAGTAACAAGTTCCTGTCAGACATTTTCCTATCTTGCGACATTCCGACCCCACGAAATTTAACGACGATCCAATGCAATTTTCGCTGATGCTACAGAAATGTTCTATGAGTGGATTCCCAGCCAAGACACAGTAGACTGAACTGAAAGCTGCGCGGATCAAGTTTCCGAAGTCGGATAGAACAAACTCAGCCATTTCATTCATTAAAATAGAAGAAAAAGCGACGGAAGATTTCGGCTCGTAGCAGTTATTTTACTGTTCATCGACTGCGTCTTCTTTTTCACGTGGCTTTCGCGAGTTTACTCAAAATTTCTTGTGCCATTGATGTCGGCGATTGATATTTGCTTTGGCACAAAATCGAAGATCTGTGTACGTACAATGCATCTAGTAAAAGCGTTTCCAACTATAATATCACGAAAATCAGTATGATTCTAAGAAGCTTGTTGATGAGTTGTGAGACGAAGATATTTTAACGTTGTTCTTTTTTTTTTTCAATTCAATTCGTCATTTCGCTGAACTTTGTGGGCATTGAAAAAGTTCAATGACAGTTTTATTATTCTGATTTCTTTACTTGATGCACTGAGAAAAATCGTGTCAGTCAGTAGAACTTCATTTTTTCACTTAGAAAACAATAAAAGTAGAAGCAACAGAAATGTTCGTTAATTCCAACTGAAAAATTCCGTTAGCAACACGTTACCACTGAAAAATTCCGTTAGCAACACGTTACCACTGAAAAATTCTATCAGTTTAACTGAAAATCTGAGTTGGAACCGGCCTAATTGAAAAACTTAGTTGAGATGTTTTGACTGGAACTGACACTTCTTCGGATAGAAATTTATTATGGAGGCAATAAATAATAGTATATTGTGCGACTAGTGAGAAAAAGCGTGTTCACTCGCGTGTTGCCACACTCGCTACGCTCGTGAGGCAATCTCCACGCTCGAGGAATCTCCTCATTCAACCAATAGTCGCACTCGGTATTTTATTCAACAACCGCGAGAAATATGTGATTTCACGGCCCTGCTGGGAGGATAAGGGGGGGGGGGGGGGTATAATGGATTACCTGATTGATTGACACAACAATCGTCCTTAGAGCTTTGCTACGTACTTTAAGGAGTTAAAAACTAAATATCTCTTTCGTTGCTTCGATTTTCATCGGGATCGATTATGACTGCATTCGACACTTTTGTGAACAACAAAAACATTGCAGCAATAGACAGTTTTGTAATTTTGAGGTTATGTTTGGGGAGTTTGACGTTTCGATATTGTCGAGTCGCTCGTCCGCCATCTTGTTTCCATTATCCGTGCGTAAACGGTCGCTAAACTGAGCGTGAGTGAGTA
>JAPYZK010002626.1:0-13586 GCA_030522785.1 Platygaster equestris | reverse complement strand
AAAGCAACGAAAGGGATAATTAGTGTTTAACTCCGTAAATTACGTAGGAAAACTCTAAGGGCGATTGTTGCGTCAATCAATCAGGTAACCCATTATTTCTCCCCCTCTAAGCAGGGCCATGAAATCACACATTTCTCGCGGTTGTTGGAGAAAATAATGTGTGCGACTAGTGGGAGAAAGAGGAGATTCCACTCGCGAGTTGCCACACTCGCTACGCTCGTGAGGCAATCTCCACGCTCGAGGAATCTCCTTTTTCTCCCACTAGTCGCACAATATACTATTAATGCGTGTTTGTGGACTCAAGATTGAAACCTTTGTCAAGTTTTCGATAATTCACGAAGAATTCAGGAGGTTGTTCTTAATCACAAGTGAAAAAAAAATTACCTTCGATTAATTAAGGTCATTAAGGTCAGCGATATTCTCGAATTTGGACAATGGAGAAACTGGTTCGAGAACCGTTAAAATCATAGCAAATGATTCAGTTTAGCTCCGTCGTTAACAATACCGATTAATTTTTTAATACTTCATAAATTATCCCTAGGGTTAGATTGAATCAGGGATACGCCTGACTCTATTTGACTCTAGTATAATATCCTTTTTTATGCGTGTTTGTGGACTCAAGATTGAAATCTTTGTCGAGTTTTCGATAATTCGCGAAGAATTTAGGAAGTTGTCCTAAATCACGAGTGAAAAAAAATTTTCGCAGATAAGTTGGGTTCATTGTAATGAACCCAATTATAATGACCCTATAGGGTCAGCGGTATTCTATAATTTTTCCGATAGAGGAACTAGTTCGAAAACCGTTGAAGTCATAGCAAATTATGTAGTTTAGCTCTGTCGTCAACGATATCGATTATTTTTTAAATATTTCGTGAATTATCCGTAGGGTCAGATAGAGACTCATGTACGGTTAACTCTATCTGACTCTAGGTTCACATCTCAATATTCATCAAAATCCACAATATCGTGAAAAAGAAAATCGTTTTGTTATTACTCCAAGTATAATGACAAATCTCTTCTCAACATTTCCTTTGTTTCTCATGGTGAGTGTAAAATAGCATGCCAAAAAGTTGCCGACAGAATCTATAAATCTCTCGGGAAAGTCCGCGAAACACGGTCACACTTTTAAGGGCCACGAGGATCGTGACGTAGGTACGTAAAGAGAGGAAGCCGCATGAATATGACATGAATTCCGGGAGGACTCGTAGGTGCAATATGGCGCAGGGATTTTTCGGTGCATGAATCCAAACGAAGCCAATAAAGCCGCCCGTACGATGAGGGTATATTCGATATTTTCGGATAATAATTCATGGTCGAAGACAGCTCGAAATAATATCATCGAAATGATTGGCACATATTGAAAAGCAGTCATGTGAGGACTTTTCTGATACGAAATTCTTGTATCGCTCGAAATATTTTGTATCGTTTTTACCCTGGATATCTTATTTGATTGCGATCTGATTTGAATCTCGGTTAACGGAAATACAACTTGGAAATAAAACAGTTTAGACCTAATTTTGGCAATGTTATGGCTCAATGAAGCCTTGATAGAAAATTAATCCGAAGTGAACCTAATTGAGACTCCTGGATTGAAACACAACGCAGATTAGGGATTTACTATGAATGGAATGTGAGTCACGATCCCTGATCCTCAAACTCAGGAAAGTAACACTTCCGTTTATTTTCGATGCGTTTATTCATATGATGTGACTTCGTTAAACCAAAATCTATGATTCTCGGTTTAGAACATTCGCTTTGGAACCTTCGGGAGATGAGTTTCCGCCCCAGTTGCGAGATCGTTTCGAGTCGTATCAACTCGTTGAGCGAGGAACGTGAAACCGAGCAGAGCAGTCCTTGGGTCTGTCTTTGCTCGGGCGTTTGTGTTTGAGGCAATGACAGGATATTAAAGTAGAAACGGTGGCCAGACCACGAACTGTAAATACGGCCTTCTCCACGTACAACGAAATTAACCGAAAAACGTACTCACTCGAATACAAATTTTAATTACGCAAAAAAAGTTTCAAACACTTACACGGGTTAGAGTGGGCCAATATATAAACTTTCAAAGGTTAATGTTAATGTCAAAGAAACGCCGATATATTTTTTTCTAAAATTATGAGGCCGCATTCGAGTCGTCGATTTGGACTTTGAAATACGCGTATGATCATCGTTTTCCTCTACATTTTCCACTGGAGACCATCCAATTATAAATTCTACTTATCTCCCATAAAAGAGTAGGATAATTCCTTCCGGGAGCAAAGTTTCGGGAGCCCAGTCACTCCGCACGAGTCAGTAATAATTCAATTCGAAAGATAATGGGAAAATTCACTTATCTTCGGGCGAGGGCGATGTTGTACAAACGTGGGTCCGGATTCACACACGATTTAAGCGAGCCCTAACTAAATGCTATGAGCCATGACGAATTGGCCCAGCGCGTCAAGTCATCGAGTTATCAGCCCTTCCTTTACAGAGCGTTGAGTAAAGCGTATTTAACTTCGGAAATGAAAAACCGTTTGGATATTTATAATAAGCAGACACTGGGGATTCTTTTTCTAATGTTTTCCTCGTCATAACGTACGAGTTTAGCTTGTTATAACGTTCTCGATCGACGTACAGTTTTGAGGTTGTATTTGAATTTTCATATACGTAATGAAAATTTGGTGTTTTTGAAGTTTTGATAAAAAGTGTGAGTATTCTACGTAAAGGGTTCAAAAATACCAAAATATCGAGATTTTCGAGTAGATGATCAAATCCGTCCGCAACGTCGGAAACTTTAAATTATATTTTATTCTTGACATTTTTTTGATAGACGAAAATATAAAATGGATAATTTTTTGGAAACGTTTGAATTATTTCGCTTCAAATTGCCCATGCGCGAGCCATCAATCGCGCGTACACCCAAGCACGTGGCGAAGCGTCGCGACGCCCGCAGTCTCGTTTCACGAGTCCGTCGCGACGCACCCGAATTTTTACTCGTTCCGCGCATTTTACGAAAGTATTCTTCCCCTGTGATTTCGCTCGCGGGAAAACTCTGGGGAATTCGATATCTCCTTATTGTTCAGGTATTTACGAAACAGTTGATAACAGTTTTGAATGTTTCTCAACTTTCACAACATTGTATTTTATTCTAATTCAAATTTCGCTACATGTTGAGAAAAATGTTGCACAGATGGATATGCAATGGTGAATAGAAGGTGTAAAAATGATACTGAGGTTCTTGACATTTTTATTGCGTTTGAAAGAATTCAGGAACTTTTTTCAGAAAGTTGATCAACTCAATGAATTTTTGATTAAATTTTCGGCGATTTCAGTAACTTTTCAAGGTCAAACTTTCAGAAGTTATGGAAAAGTTTGTGATACTGAAAATTTTGAAAATCTTTCGACGTTGAAATTTTGGGTGAATCGGGCAAAATTTTTATAAGTTTTCTTGAATTTTTTAAAATATTGAACAAAACATTGCATATTTCTTGCATTTAAAATTTTTCATCGGAAAGTAATGAAATGTTCACAATGATTTATTGAAGTTACTGCGACTTATGTAAAATTCATTAAATTTTTGCAACGCAAATCACTCAAGATTTTTGGAAATTCTGAATAACATGTTGAAATTGAGGAATCCCCCAACAATATTTGGAACACTACCTCTATTTTTCTTACAAGAAAAAAAATGGTGTTTTTAATTTTCACCTTGTTTTTATTCATCTTCCGAAAAATGAACTGTCAGTCAAAACAATTTCCATTTAACTTAAAAATGAAAGCAAACTCCCGAAAAAACCAAAATATCAATCGATCGTCGGCCGTTTCCCGCTCTATATACGTGCGTCGTGGAAAAATGAAAACAAACTCTCCTCTTGAAAAAACGTGATAAAAATTCATTTTTCACGCCGATAAAATTATATGTTGCGGTCGGAGAAGCAATTTATTACATGAAAATGTGATTCCCCGCAACGCCCCGAAATGATCTATTACAAGTTTGCAGAAGTGTTTCGCGACGTGATTGATGGGCCGTAATAAAAAGGCGTCGGATATTGGGCGATAAAACTGGAATAACCGATCGATTACCAATCAGGATTACGCTTTTACCAATTGATTTTTTGTCGAAGTTTTGAAAATTAACCGTCGCGATAAATATTTTGAATTTACATGAAAAAAAAGTTTTCAAAAATTATTATCAGTAAATTATTTCAACACTACGAGAAATATTTTTTTCAGCATACCCCAAAATATTGTAACTATTGAAAATAACGAAATTTGAATCAGGATTTCCAAAATAATTTCCAATTAGAGGCAATTTCAAAATTTCGAGAGGAACAATTTTTTACGATAGTTTAAAAGTGACGCCGAATAATTAGTGAAAATTCGTTTGATTTTCCAAAACCGAATATATTTATTAATCCGAATCACGTATTTCGTAAAAATATGATTGCGAACCCAACTTTCGTAATTTCGCAAAATTTTATTGTCACAACAACTTTTAACAACTTTTTCTTGTAGACAGAACTTTTAATGGAAATTATTCCGCCCTTCTTCGTTTTTTTTTACCGAGTACTGCATTGAAAATGCAATTACAATGTTGAAAGAAACAAACATTTCAAGCGTGCAAGACAAAGTTGCGTTCCCCATTTTTCGGCCCCTCCCATAAAAAGGGCTGTTTTTGATGGCGCTACTGCATTTGACGTTTCGACGAAGTCGTAATTCAATCGTGACTCTCGTAAAATATTGACTTGCTTTATTCAGCACCCAGTTCAATTTGGTTATAAGATTATAGATTATTATTATTATAGATCCACTCCCAATTTTCTCTCACTCGAAAAATGTTAAAAATTTATTTTAGCGGATTTTCGACAATTTTTGCGCAATATATAGGATATCTTTGAAACTGAGCTTCACGAACGTTAGTGAGGCCAGTATTAAAAATTTCTAAATAATTTTTTGATTATTAATTCATCCCAATTAATTTTTATATCAGGATGTGCTCAAAAATCGGGTAATGAAAATGCCGAGTGACAAATCGCAGGTACATAAACGTTGACGCGTTTCCTAATTTTTTCTTCCCTCTGGCGAGTGACAAATGTCGCCGGGGCACTCGAAGACGTCGCCCATTCTTAGATCTCTCGCACCCGGAAAAAGTGGTTCGCTCCTCGGGGATCATAAATCTGCGCCACCTAATTCGGCGTTTCTCGCGTGTAACTCTCGGGTCCTGACTGATGTAACGACGTTACACGATCGCGAACGTTTTCGAGCACTCCAATTAATGGCCGTTGTTGATTAAAAACGAGATTGGACGGTTGTAAAAATATAAGAAGATGCAGTGAAAAAATGTTATTTCGGAGCAAGGGTCGCGCCCATACATTATAATTTTTCGACATGAAATCCTAAACATCTGGTCTCATTTTTTTTTTTGAAATTCACTCAAAATTTATGTTCAGATTTTGGAGTCCATTTTTTTTGGTTTACGTGAAATTAGAAGAATATTACGAAGGGATTTGGTCAACTTCAATTCATGTTTTTGAATATCCCAACCAATTTTTTGGCGATCAAAGGTTTTTTGCGAGAAAAAAAAACCCTTGACTGTCGGAAAATTGGTTGGCAGATTGAAAAACATAAATTCAATTATAAAAAATCATCATTCAACCAAACGAAAAATTTACTCATTGATTAAGAAGTGACTTTCGTGATTTATCATGAAGTTCCGAAACAGTTGAGTGTTTCATTTTTTGGAAAAACATATGTACTAATCACACTAAAATCTCAATAAAAAAAGCTCTCTTCGTAAATACAGCTTTCTTGGCAGATGACTCCATCCAACACAATTTTTTCCTACACCAATCGCTTTCATCTAGAAAAAACCAAAAGTAACAAATTCGTGGAGCAATCTTCGACGCAATCTCGAAAATCGTCTTCCCTTGAAAACTCTCGACGTTAATCAAGCATCGAGCTTTTTGTGTGAAAGCTCGAAGGGTTGCCCCGAAATCCATTAGTCGAGTGACGCAAGAAAGGGAGTTTTCCGCCAAAAAAATGTCGCAACGGGAAAAAACCCAACAATAAAAAAAGATCGTTCGTTTTATGGCGACCATCAATAATTTTACGGGGCATAAAAATACGCGAGCTGTCATCGATTGCGATTTGCCAATCCTCGAAGTAAAAAATATTCTTTTGGAACATGAAAAGACGCGCGTTTAGAGCATGGAAGAATTAATGGGTCCATACTTTGGATTCTAGATTTGGACTCATGCTTCTAAAGCAAGAGACTTTTGCACCCAGTACGTGCTTTTGGAGCACGGTGCTAATTACGCAAAAGCACGAGGGAATTTTTGTACATTATATGGATAATCTTTGTTTAATAAAAAGTATGCTTTTAAAAACATTTTTTTCTTTTACTGCTTAGATAAGCGAAAATAAATAACGCTAGATTCTTACCGAAGCGATGCAAAATTTGCATCGCTTCGAGATTTGTCGGGGAAAAATGGAAATTGTATTAGGGACCAGTAATCGAGTTTCGGCCTTCAGTAATTAAAAATTCATCACGTCGGAGTTCGGTAATTGACGGCGAGTGTCTGATTTTCGACGGTTTCGTTGGGGTTGATTCGGCGAGTTGAGTTTTTCCGCGGTTGGTGATGAGAAGTGGAATTTCGTTAAATAGTCGACTAGATTTTAATTAGATACAATTAAAATTCGTCGATGCGGAAAATTAAAAAATGTATTTGATTAACAATTTTAATTCATGTGCTACGAAGTATCTTCTGAGAGAAGAATCATACATTTCGATACACGTAACTGAATATCGAATTTATCAGTGCATGGGGGAGAGGGGGTCAAATCATTCCCATGTTATCAATCGCGATTTTGTTGCTATCAATTATTCACCTACGAAATTGACTACTGATGATGTAAATTCTATAATTAATTTCAAAGGTCTCATAAAGTCCAGTTTGATATGTAGATGAATGAAAAATGACCCTTATCGAGCAGACGCCCTCCATCGGTCCAATTTTCATTCTTACATTATTAAAATCGAACTTACTTATAAAAAAAAGTATCATTTACAATAAAAAATGTATAAAAATTTGCATGTGTTAATTTCAGATTTTTTTTCCGTCTCAGGTAAGTTTCAACTGTAAGAAAAGTACGGAACAAGAAGTGACGATGAATCGCCTTGATTTTTGCAAGACGATCCGTCAAAGTAACGCCCCGAGCCATCCATAAAGAAGTAAACCGCGGGATCGAGCCCTATATCTATACAAAATTCGATCACTTCGTTCCTGGTAACTCATTATCCGAAAATCGATTTTCTCATCCCCCCCCCCCCCCTCCACCCATCCGAAAGAAATGGGGAACTCATTGTTCCTTGTCAATCTTTGTTTGGCGAAATCTTGGCTCGCAACTCGCAATTTCTCCGCGGAAAAGGTATTCATATTTCAGAGATTTCGTCATTTATCATGCATTTTATTCCCCGGGTTTTTCTTTGATTAATAATTTCCGATCGGCTTTTGAAGCGCAGTTTCGTCGGCGTTTTTTTTTTCGCGGTTGGAAAGCTCGCGCATGTTTAATTTCCCGGTAAAATGGGCCGGGTGGAAAGTTTTGCAATCGGATTAAGGTTGTAAAGTTTTTTGGCAAATCTGGTGCAACGAGGGGGAATGGGCGAGTTTTGTTATGTAATGGCGGTGGGAAGTTCGGTGGGTTCGGATTAACCTATTTGGCGAGGTTTTGATTTTTCGGAAAATTGGAGGGAAATGGATTGTGTATTGTTTGGTGTGCTGGAAAAATTTCATTTATTGTTTAGTCCGGATATATTGATATTTTTCGTAGGATTGAAAAAAAATATTAGAATTTGATTTAATTTCAAATTATCTGATCTGTGAATGGAAAATTGGTACTAAATTTGAGAGGTTTTGCAGTTTCTTTCGTTGGTATTAATTTTATGGTCCTTCGGGCCGGATTTTTTAAGACGGAAGAGAAGTTAGTTATGATGATTGAATTTCGTAATGACAAAAGTCAGGATTGATGATTTTAGAGGGAATTAATGATCAAAAATTTCCGAATTGATTAGATTAGATTAGATTGAAACTTGGAAAAAATCTGTTCAATTAGATTTACGTATTACAAGGTTCACGATTTTCGTAAAGTTGACGTTAGAAAAACGTGAAAAAAATGTTCCAGTAAGGTAATTTTTTGTAAGAGAATTTTGTTTTTATTAGGTTCCAATAAGGTCAATTTTATAGGAACCGTGATTATTGTAAATAAACGTAATATTATAGGGAATTTGAGAATCTTCTAAGATTTCAGACATTTTCATAAGAATCGAAGTCATTAGGGACACTTTAAGATTTATGAAATGTGATAACTTTTAAAACTGCTAACAGTTACGAAAAATTAGTAAAAGATTCTTGAAATTCTCAAAATTTAAGAAATACCAAAAATTGTAGGAGAACAAATTTAATTATTCCAAATCACTGAATAATTATTTATAGAAATAAAAAAAAATTCTGAATAATCTACCGATATTAATCAGAGTTTCCGAAAATTCTTAGAATACCAAAAATTTTGAGAAATTTCCTTTCAGTTTTCTTTCAGTACCAAAATGAATTGAAATTGATAAGAAAATTCTCGAAAATCGTACAAGATTCGAAATTTTTGGAATTTCCACAAAACCTTTGGATTCTAAAAATTCATAGAAATTTTCAACAACAACAGAACACTCAAAAATGATAAGAAAAAATATTCCGAATTCCCCAAAATTTCAAACAACCTGTGTGAGACGTAGAAAACTCTTGAGTTACTCAAAAAATTTCGAATTTATACTCTCATCAATCAGATCCCGATCAGATTGAAACTAATATCCAATTAATCTATCAAACTTTCGGTTCCGTCAAACAAATACTCCACATCATCATAACTTCCACCATCTCTAAACGATCGTCCATTTTTCAAAAAATTTTCCCATCAAGACTAATCGCAGTTCAGGACAGATTTAACTGCGAAGCGATCGCGAGGTTTATTTTGGCGTTGATTATGATTTCCGTACGTCAGTTGTGATTGATACGAAGCAGCTTTATCGCGCGATATTAAATTGCGAAGCTCCCGGCGCTTTATTGTCCAATTTTGCGAGGAGGGTCGCCCTGGAACAAAGCGTTCAGCTAGTTTAAAGCACCTCTTATGAAAAGTCATTACAGCGCCGTGCCGGGACTCGGAAAAGTTTTCTTATGGCATTGTCAGGGACTTCTAATTCCGGGTTGTTTTCTTATTTGGCTACTTCGACTTTCTCACTTTTATACATCGACAAAAAAAAGAAGATTTTTGCGATATTTAACGAACGTTATCAAAGTCTTTTAACAGGCTTCCTGAAGATGACAAAAGACTTTGAGATAGTGAAGAACATTAAAAAACTTTCGGTGATTTAAGGAACTTATTTTATGGGGTATTCGATTTTTATGGAGAAATGGTGCTCCAAATCTTGAAAATTGTATTTTTAGACATTTTGTAGTGATTTCCGATTATCTAATCAATTTTTATTCGGAATCAGTTGGAAATCGAAAACAGTCATCATTATTGACATAAACCAAGTAAAAAATTAATATTTTCAAAATTATAAAGATTGCTTGAAATTTGTCCTGAAGTTTTTATGAGGGTTCTAAAATGGTCTGTAGTTGAGAGTGCAATAATAATCGAGTAGTCAGCTGATAAAAGCGATGTGAACATGAAACGTGAACGTAGTTGTAGTCGTATTCGCGAAATTAGTCGTTTGCTTTTGGCAGTACTGTAGTTCTCTGGCTCGCTTTAATGACACGCTTTGCGCCAAACAGTCGAATTACAAAGCAGTCAATGTGCCGAGTGGTTGGGAATGAAAAGTTTTAGGTGGGAACGGTTGGAACCAAAGCTTTCGGTTCGATTGGGCGTGTGATTTTGTTGATTTTGCCACGATCAAATAGGCAAGAAAAATCATATTTATTACGAAATACGCTAAAAAATGAAATTATCGGGATTTTTGTCAACTCCATCAATTTTTTCATTAAATAGAAGTACGTATGTGAATAAATATCTAAATCAGGCTGAAAATCGAGTTTGAAGCCCGAACGACAATTATAATTTGATTTTTATTTGGATTAATTTCTTCTCAACAACATACGATTCTTATCACGCAGTTTTAGTTACAGAAAAAAATGTATGAACATCTGAATATCGATACCCTCCGAACTTTACATGGCTCGTCCCTAATTTTATTCCCAGACAGTCCGCCGCACGAAACTCGAGCGTAATCACGTGCGAGCGTCCAGCCGAAGCCCAAACTTATGCTAAAATTTTCCCCATTCACCGTGAATCCCACTCGAGAGCAGCTCTAATATATACTTTGAATTCAGCGCGCTCGACAAGTGGGAGGATAACCCACGAAAACCCGAGGAATTTATCATTTGAAACACCGTCCAACCCTTTGCTTTCCAAACCTTCTCCCTCCCGAAATTCTTCATTAGGAGAATGATTCGTCGCTTCGGAAAAATTTACGCGTTTCGCCAAAAAGATGAAACGGAAAAGAGATAGAAAACCTTTGATTCGTTGACAAAAGAAGTGGCGAGGAAAAATTCAATCCGTCTCCCGCGCTTTTTGATACGAGCATATTCATTCCCGGTCTCCGCAAACACAAGTCGCTATTATTTAATCAAGCCAGCGATGCGCGGAATGAGTTTTATTGCTTTTTTTCGGTTTCTTTTTGATATCGGTGAACAAATCTATTGGGGAGTTTTTTTTACCGAAATAATCAACGCTTTTATTTCCGTTTTTTACGTTTTTAAATATTGTTATTCGATAATTAAAAGCTTGACCAGGGTAAAAAATTTTTATTTTGAAGCCTTCAGTATCAAACGTAAAAACTTCCTGTATGTTGAATAATCCTCTAAAACTGTTGGAAACTGTAAAAATTTCACAACCGTTCACTTTATTACGCATGGTAAATTTTCCGCTCTGCATTCGTTTGTGGCCTTGTTGTATTTCCCACACTTTATTGTATGGAATATGGATGCACTCTTTTTCATCACAAAGTTTATCCCAAGCAAATCATTTCTTTATGTACTCAAATGAAAGTGCAATTTTTATGCACAATAGTGCCTTTAAATGCTAAAAACTCGGAGTTGTTCAAACTTTGTCGGAAATTTCGACGTTATGGCGAGATATTTTAAGGAATTTTTAAAATTGTGTTTTAAGCTGGACAATTCGGAATTTCACATTCGAATCTTCCGAATTTCCACCATCGTTTCAGTAGGAACAGCAAATGTCAGGTTATCACGGAAGTAGGGATGTTAAGAGCACATTATAACAGGAATTCGTCTGAGTATTTTCGCGACACAATTAAGCGCCTTGAGACCAGCGTTGACCTCCTGGGCTGTATTTTCCGTCCTTTTTCCTCGCCTTGTTCCGTAAATCTCCCTATTATCAGCCCTTTTCCTCGAGCGCCCAAGAACAAGGCGAGAATTTTATTGCCTCTGAAGATGATCATCTCAAGGCGCGACTCTCTTTAGAATATTGCGATGCCCTTTTGAATCTTCAACTTTAATTGAATTTTCTCGAGGGCTACGATGGTTATCTACAGCTCGAAGAAGAATTACGATTTTCCCTTTTTCTTCTTCGTTTGTTTTCCTCAGGAATTCGCAGGTTTTTGTCACAAATTTCTGACAATCCATAAAATGTTCCAAACCACAATAAGAACCCGTGAAATTACGCTGTCATTAGAATCTTCGTTACGATTGTAAGACCAGAAATCCGGAAAAAAACGGACGTGGCCCAAGGGACTTGCGCAACGCGAAAAAAATCGCAGCGCCGGCGGTTCCGAATGTTTTTTTTCCAATTTCGCTGACAAACAAACTGTTATAGATTCGCTCGCGTGCCCTTGTCAATTTATAATGAGCGCGAGCTTTTGTACCAGAAAGTCTCTTCGAATCCTTCCATTTCCTATTTTCTTCTTTTCCCTCCGAACGTCAAGAGGCCATTATTACGCGACAGTTCGGTTTGGTTCGTTATTGTCATCATGCTCGCGTGTTCAGCCGGAAAAGTCGGAAAAATTGTGCTTGTTTTCCATGGTTCTTCGTGTGTGAGAATGTTGGAAATCCGTGGGACATTGTACGCTGAAGGATCTAATTTTCGTAAAATCCTGAATCAGATTGCGTCGAAAAAAAAAAATTTTGACCTACGTAGGAAACTCTGAAAGTCAAATATTCTCCGTCCGCTCTCCCTCTTGAACCACCAGACGTTCAATGTAATCGGTCCAACAATGCCGGAAATGATACGAGAATTTACCGAAGGATTCGGGCAAAGGACAGGAATGCAAATAATCCCTGAGTGGCCGGAGAGAATAATGCGATCCGGTCAAACAATGATGGCCGGGCGCTGAATGACCTGGCGAAGAAAGGTCGAGCAGAGGATAGACAAAAGCGGCCGATGGCGCTTCCAGGGGATGGCCCGGACCGGATGTTCGAGAGCACCGGGGTCGCTTGTAGGCTACCAGGGCGCTCTTTCTCGTGCAAGACAACGCGAGCTTTTAGAGGACCTTTGCGACTGATTGGTCCTCGAGCAAACATATCGAGGAAAAAGAGCTTGTCCTCTTCTTTCAAGCACTTTTTTCCGGATGGGAAAGTGGGACAGATTTTGGGTGTAGAGGTTGTGGAAGAATTTTTAGACGTACGCAAATGATTTTTGGGATCAGAATTCGAGAATTCAAACTCGAAAATTCGACTATTTTTGAAAGGGAAGATAGTAGTCAACATGTTGAAACATGATGGGCTTTAGGACCAAACTCCAAAATGAAAATGATGTCGTAAATCGATTTTAATCGAATAAACGAAATGAATGATGATAAAATCGACGAACAACGTCATTATTCTGAGGGTATAGACGCATATATAAGACGTCATCGTGATCAATACTTGATGCGATTTCGTTGGAACAATAAAAAAGCAAGGAAAACGAGAAAACGAAGCCCATTTGAAAGACCCTCAAGAATACTCGCTCTTCGTACTCCTGTCGTGCAACGCTCGAAACAAGAGCTCAAAAAAATGTCCCAGAGAAATGAAACGCCGTTGTCTGGCTCGTCCTATGAAATTTCACTGAAGAGCTCAGCGGAGCGAGTGCTTTGAAGCATCCGATCGTCCCAAAGACGCGGCTTCCTCGACAGGGCAATAAGAATAATGAATGCCGGGTTAAGATTGTCGGAGTTCGAAACGGAAACGACGAAAATTCCTCGCCAAATTTCAACTACATTTCACATTTTCACTTTGACGTCTGTTGAATCTTGAATTTCCTTTGGAAATTTATTCGGCTTCTTATTCGTCCGAAATATGGTTATTCTGGAGTTTTTGGTGATTCGTGGTTTCAGAATTTTGTAAAATTGAGAATGATGGAATTTTGAAGGATTAGGAAGATTCGAACTTGAAGGATTTATGAAAATATAAGTTTCGAAGGTTCTGGAATTTCGGAGTTTTTGAGGATGCAGGAGAATTTTCGAGTTTGAGGGAATTTTGGAGTTTTTACGTTGTGAGTTTTGGTATTTCGAAAGTTTTTAAGTTTCGAAATTTTTTAACTTTCGGGATTTTGAAATTTCG
>JAPYZK010002625.1:0-16633 GCA_030522785.1 Platygaster equestris | reverse complement strand
TCTATGTGGTTTTGAATGTAAAGGCAGTCTAGAGACTATCATAAGCCATCAAAAATATCATCGAAATCTAATGGAGTTTACTAGGTACTCCATGGAGTCGAAGTAAGTATATTATGCGGCAACAAATATATCATGTGGCCCCACAGGAATTCTATGAGTTGTAAAGGGAATCGCTATGAGGTCGTATGTAAATTCTATGGGGCTTTGAATGAAAAGGAAGTCTAGAGACGATTGTAAGTCATCAAAAACATCATCGAAATCTTATGGGGTTCACTAGGTACTCTATTCAGTCCAGGTCAGTATAATATTATGCAGCAATTGATAATATCATGTGGCCCCAGAGGAATTATATGAGTTGTAATGAGAATCGTTATGAGGTCTTCTGTAAATTCTACGGGGTTTTGAATGTGAAGGAAGTCTAGAGACTATTATAAGGCATTGAAAACATCGTCGAAATCTTATGAGGTTCACTAGATACTCTATGGAGTCCACGAAAGTATATTATGCGGCAACAAATATATCATGTAGCCCCATAAGAATTCTATGAGTTGCAAAGGGAATCTTATAGCGTCGTCTGTGAATTTTATGGGGTTTTGAATGTAAAGTAAGTCTACATACTATTATAAGTCATAAAAAACATTATCGAAATCTTACGGGGTCTACTAGGTACTATATGGAGTCCAGGTAAGTATACTATGCGGCAACAAATGTATCATGTGGCCGCGACGTCATCATGAGAGTGCGCAACGAGGTGGATGTTCAGTTTTCCTTGTTGAGTATTGGGACACGATTGAAATGGGAGACAATTGAGGCAGGGACGAACGCAGAGGGGGATTTCAGGGGTTGAAACTCCTTCCGAAATTTAGGGAAGATCAATTTTTTTGTTAGTAAAATGAGTAGAAAGTTGAAAATGAAAAAATATGTGTGCTTTGAAATCTCAGATTTAATATTTCAAACTCGCGAATTTTTGTGAAATTATATGTGAATTGAGAAAAGTAGGAACTTTGGAATCGCAATTTCTGACTACACTGGGAAGATTTTCGATAGTCCGGAACTTCCGAAACTTATGAAATTTTCGAAGATTCAAAGTTTTGAAATTTTTGGTAATTCCTGAAATGTTGTCAATTTTCAAAAGTTCAAGTAATTCGGAAAAACCAAAAATTTTGGAAACTTGGAAAAATTTCCCTGATTACGAACGTTTAGAAAGTTTCGGAAAAGTAGAAAATTTCTGTGATTTCGAAAAAATTGTGGATATGTCAAAATTTGAGAATTAGAAAATTCCAACAATTTTAGTGATTGCAAAAATTATAGTAATGTTGAAATTCTTAAACGTTCGAAAAACTTTGAGAATTTTTAAGATTTCGGAAATCAATAAACGTTCAAAACAGTATGATTTGGTAAAGAATCTGAGAATCGTGAAAAATCAGAGCATTTCGAAAATGTTGATAATTTGCAAAACTTTGTAAAGTCTAAAAGTTGGGAGGTTCTGGGTCTGATTCCCGGCTCGGTGGATTTTTTTCTTGCAAAAAACATATCATGAAAATTATTATCAACCCATTGACAATCCATTCCATCGATTGTGAGTCCAAAAATGTCGAAAATTATAAAACTTCCGAAAGTTTATAGAATGTCAGAAAATTTAAGAATTTAAACCATTCCGTAGGTATTCTAAAAGTATTCTTAAAAATCTGGAAATTTGAAAAAATTGTACAAGTCCCGAGGATTTGGAAATTTTCAAAAATTGCGAGAATATCACGAGTTCATAAATTTTGAAAATTACGAGTATTTATGTAAATAAATTCCAGGAAATGCAAAAATTACGAAAATCGGGAAACATTCTCAAAGATTCAATAATTCGGATTTCCCAATCTCCGTGAAGTTATATGTAAATTTAGAAAATACGAAACTTGAAAATCACGATGTTTGACAACATTAGAGAAAATTTTGAATAGTCTGAAACTTCCAAAAATCATGAAACTTGAGGATTCAGAAAATTGCAACAATTTCAGTGATTGCAAAAATTACAGTAATTAAAAAAATTCCGGAAGTTCCAAAAACCCTGAGAATTTTGAAGATCTCGGAAATCAATAGCATTTCTATAACTTTATAATTTTATGAAGAATCTGAGAATCCCGAAAAATCGAAGCATTTCGAAAATTTGAATAATTTGTGAAATTGTGTAAAGTCCAAAAATGTTGAAAATTATAAAATTTCCGGAAATTCGGAGAATGCCTAACATTTTCGGGATTTAAAACATTTCGTAGATTTTCATAGATTTTGGAATTTTCAAAAAATTATAGAATAATAAAAATTTTAAAAATTTTTTTTACCGAATATTTCAAAAATTGGGTCCCTTTTTTCCAACCCCCCCCCCCCCCCCCCCCGAAAATTTTTTCTGCGTTCGCCCCTGAATTAAGGGATAATAAAGGGAAAAAAATGGCGCTATTTTATATCTTAACTGTGCCTTCAAAAAATTTTTCTGTACTGAATTGTATCTCTTATCCATCGTAATATTCATTATTTGAAAAAGTTTCAAATTATGAGGGGCATGATTGTGCATACATTTCAAAACTTACGTGTTTTTTTTAATGGATTCACGAGCATGCACAAAAACGCGAAAATAAGTTATCATCACGTACATTGATTAAAAAAAAACAATCGTATCTTCGAATTGATTCGAAGACAATGGGACTAATTTATTTTCAATCATGTGAATGTTACGTAAAATATTGGAAAATGAAAATTGTCCAGGAGTATCGAAAATGTGTCATAATTCTGGAATTTCATTTCAACTTTTACGAATTTCATGCGAAAAGAGTTCATGTTACGAAATTCAGTTAGATTTCGTCCGTCGCTGAAAAAAATGAAGATGATTGAAAATATAATAAAAAATTGTACGTAAAACATTGGGAAATAGGAAATTTCCAGGAGTATTAAAAATTTCCTAGAATTTGGAAATTCCATTTCAATTTTCGCGAGTTTTATTCAAAAAGAACTCATATTAAAAATTTGATAAAAAAATGTTACGTAAAAAATATTGTAGAGTGTAAATTTTCCAAGAATATTCAAAACGTCCCAGAATTCGGAAATTTCCGTTGAATTTTCACTTGTGTTATTCTACAAAATAGTATTATATTACAAATAAAATAAAAAAAGCTTACATAAAATATTGTGAATTCTAAATTTTCCAACAACATTAAAAATAGCCCAGGGTTCAGAAATTCTCGTCCAATTTTTACGAATTTGATCTAAAAATGTTTGAATACAATGTAGACCAAAGAAATAAAATAAGAGAACTGCATCAAAAATATAATAAAAACTGCGAGTTCCAAATACTTCAATAATAAAAAATATACCAGGCCAAATAAAAGACAGTTGAAAAAAAAAAATTTTTATTGTCCACTAATAATAATGTTCCACTTTTATCGCACAATTCAGATCACAAAAATGTATCGAAGATTCGAAAACGACAGTAAAGCAAAGAATAACAGCAATTACCCTTAATCGAAATAAATTTCCAAGTTTATTCGTATCTTCAAGAACGTTTAGAAACTCATTTTCTCGCTCATTCTCGTTCGAAAATGGAACGAGGCACTCACTCGAGACTTTAACATGTACTCATAAATACACACACTCAGTTTACACCGCTGGACGGCCAAGTAAATCGAGGAAGACAATTCGATCCAGTCAAAATTTCGGGTTTGGGTCGAAAGAAATGAAACGTGCCACCCAAAAAAGTTTTCTTGCAAAATTAGGTTTTTCGATAGAGCTATAGGTACCTCATTACCACCGAAAATTTTGTTGCGAAATTCCACTTATTTCGCAAGCTGAAAATTAGTGTACGAAATGTTTCATTTTTTCATATCTCGTGAACTGTTTGCGACAGTTTAATGTTATTCATGTCAAATTCACGGTATAATCTTCATATTCGTAAAAAATGTGCGGTCGATGTAAAAAATAATTTTGTCCAAGTTATGAACAATTGTTTTTAACAATCGCGAATTAAATCACCTTGGCCCGTGTTGCACATATTATATAACTATCCATTTGTATTTTTACATGGTATTTTGAAAAAAAAAAAAAAAAAAAAAAACAGCTTTTGACATAGTAATAATGTATTTTTGGGCTGCCGGGCTGAAAGTACCCTTATGTATAACATGGTTACGTAAAGTTTACAGGCTAGTAAAACTTGACGTAAACTTTGCGATAACAGTAAACGAAAACTGTTAACATTATGTTCACATAAATTTTATGTAAATCGTTAGGATTTTACAAATTTAGAAAATTTTAAATATTATAGAATTTTGTACAATATGTGAAATTTTGGATTTGTCAAAAAAATTTGGAATCTATTCAATTTTACGAATTTTTTGAAATTTTGAATATCTGAACGGTGTACACAAAATTCATGTAAACATCATGTAAACAGTTTACTTAAAGTTTATATGTTAGTGAAACTTAACGTAATCTCTGCGTAAACAGTTTACGTAAACCGTTTACATTATGTTTACATTAATTTTATATAAACCGTTAAGATTTCACAAATTTCGAGAATTTATAAAATTTCCAATTTTATAGAATTTTGTACAATGTGTGAAATTTTGGATTAAAAAAAAAAGTTTTTCAAATTTATTAAATTTTACAAACTTTGTACAATTTTGGATATCTGAACAGCTTACACAATTTTTATGTAAACATCATGTAAACAGTTTACGTAAAGTCTACATGCTAGTGAAACTTAACGCAATCTTTGCGTTAACAGTGTACAAAAATTGTTTACATAATGTTCACGTAAATTTCATGTAAACCGTTAAGATTTTAGAAATTTCAAGAATTTAGAAAATTTGAAATATTATAGAATTTTGTAAATATCGTGAAATTTCGGATTTAAAAACAAATTTTTTTTAATCCACTAAATTTCACAAATTTTTCAAATTTTCAAAGTTTTGAATATCTGAATGGCTTACGCAAAGTTAATGTAAACATCATGTAAACAGTTGGCGTAAAGTTTACATGCTAGCGAAACTTAACGCAATCTTTGCGTAAACACTTTACGAAAACTGTTTACGTAATGTTTACATAAACTTTATGTAAACCGTTAAGATTTTACTAATTTCAAGAATTTAGAAAATTTCAAATATTATAGAATTATGTACAATTCGTGAAATTTTGGAATTTTCATAAAATTGTTGGAATTTGTTAAATTTTATGAACTTTTCGAAATTTTGAATATCTGAATGGTTTACACAAAGTTTATGTAAACATCACGTAAACAGTTTACGTAAAGTTTACGTCAACGCGCGGACACACTGGCATGTAAACTTCACGTAAACTGTGTGTGTACACTGCTTACACCGTGTGCGCTAAGTGTTCATTCCAATAATCGTTCATTTCAATTAATTTAATTAATTATTCAATCAATATTAATAACACAACAATGTAAACATGTCCACAAAGATATTTACAACTTTTTCGCACTGCGCATGCGCACTCGCCACTTCGCGCCATCGGCCTCAAATCGGTCACTTTTTGCATACGTAAACGGGCCTCAAAAATCGCGTCTTGAGTGCGCGTGTTACAAAAAACTTACTCCTCCAAGAAATCTGAGGAAAAAAGTTCACACGTTTCACTTATTTCGACCCATTTCTCATAAATTTGGGGAAATCAACACTTTCTGGGCTCCTGAGTGATACTTATTTTCACTTTCCAAATTTTTCCCTCTTAATTTTCACGATCTTTATCAAGTTGTCAAAATTTCGAAATCCAAAAAGCGTCGATCATCCCCAAATCATCCTACTCATCAAACCGGCGGCGCCGGAGCTTTCCTGTGTATCTTATTCGAGCTCGCGGCGCTGCACTGCGACTCCGCGATCGACCTTCCATCAGCCTCGTCTCTCCTACAAAATTCCGACTCGTTCTGCAGCCAATGCTGCGTCTGGCTGTGAAGGCCCGACCTTAAAAACTGGTGTTGCTCGTTTTCCGAACCCTCCACCTCCTCCAGCAGCTTCGAAAGCGAAGGAGCCAGGCCCAGACCCAAATTCCTCTCGTGGTAGACGTCGGAAATCGTGGGTGTCAGTTCCCTGGTGCGACTCGTCAGGGACGTCGCCAGTTTCCTCAGGTTGTGAGGCAGAGTCTCGGAGTTCTGGGGGTGAACCTGGGAACTCTGGTCCTCCTTCGTGGAGGACACCGGGGGCGCCGGGTGGAGAGGTTTCCGGGGCTGGGTCAGGTCGAGTCTGACGCTCAATCTTTCCAGGGCCGTGGGGGGGAGTGGGGGGAGGTTCTGTTTCCTCAAGATGGTGGCGTGACCGTTGTCCCAGTCGGTGAGGGAGCTGCTGGAGCTGGAACCCGGCCGGGGGTTTTGGTCCATGTAGATGTTCTTGAGTCGGGTCTGGTGGGTCAGGTTCAGGGCGACCGGGGGACTCGGGGTGAAGGCCGTGTCGGATTCTCCTGGAAGGCGGTTACGGATTTTTCATGGTACTTTTGGATTTTTGTGTGAGCAATGTAAAATACTATCGAAAAAATGTATTTATCGAAGAAAATGATTTTTGTCCAATTTTGGCGACCTGTTCGAGAAATTTTGACTTATGTTTAGTCGAAGAATTCGTTAATGGTTCGTTAGTTCTCAGTCGGAAACTCCCGTCACTCCCAGTAAACCAGGGACGTCAAGGTGACGTAATTTGTGACGTCATAGTGACGTCAAAACAGCCGCCTTTGGTGACGTTGCTGTGACTTCGTAATAACGTCACGTCGAAAATTTCGAAAGTCAAAAAATGCAAAATTAAAGTTTAAATTCACTTTTCGTGATGATATTTTGGACTCGAATTTTCCTAGTGTTCCGATTATTACGTCACTATGATGTCACTTGTGACGTTTATAGTGATGTCAAAACGGCCGCCTTTGGTGACGTCATAATAACGTCATGTCGAAAATTTTGATAATCGAAAAATTCAGAATTAAAGTTTACATGCATTCCTCGTGATAATATTTTGGACTCTAGTTTTCGTAATACTCCGATATGATATCACTATGACGTCACCGTGACGTATTTTGTGACGTCAAAACGGCCGCCTTTGGTGACGTCGCTGTGACTTCATAATAAGGTCACGTGGAAAATTCTGATAGTCAAAAAATTCAGAATTAATGTTTAATTTATTGTTCGTGACAATATTTTGGACTCGAATTTTTGTAATGTTGCAATTATTACGTCACTATGATGTCATTTGTGACGTTACAGTGATGTAAAAACGGCCGTCTTTGGTGACGTCACTATGACTTTATGATAACGTCAAGTTTAAAATTTTGACAGTCGACAGATTCAGAATTGAAGTGTATATACGTGCATTTCTCGTGACAATATTTTGAACTCGGATTTTCGTAGTATTCCGATATGACGGCACTCTGACGTCACAGTGACATCCCTGGTTAACTAGGCTCCCATAGAGAACTCAAGACTCGCCAACCTCCTTTTTGGTGTATCTGCTGTGACGCAGAAAGACTCGGAGTCTCAGTCGTCTTCCCATCCGGTTCCCCTCGGTGTCTCACATAACTCGCGAACGCCCCTCCCAGTCTCGGTCTTTCCGACACGTTTTCGATCTGAGCAGCGGAAGCCAAACTTTCCATCGAACTGCCGGAATCGAGACTCAGGTTCTTTGGTGCTTCTTGGGTATCTGAAAAATAGAAATACGTTGTAATCCTTATCAAAGATACCAGAAATACCAGAAAGGGTCTTATTTCTATCTTGGCACTTTTTCGGAATTCCCGAATTTCTTCTTGATGTGAAAATATCTCACCGAATAAAGCTAGAAGTGCCTGGAGCGCGAACTGGATGACCCTGCGCGAAGCTTGTCGGCTGCTCCTCAAGGTGACCTCGGACTGGCCCACCTCCATCAGGTCGAAGCCCAAGCTCGCGAAGAGCTCGTGCGAGCCGGACAGCCGCCAAACGTTCACTGGGAGGGATAGCTCTTGGCCTTCCGACAAGCAGCTTGCCCTTCTCATGGCGGCGATCACGTCTTCCACGGCGTCTGGTGCCTTTGGAAGAAAATTTCGAGTTGGGTTGTTGATATTCTCCAAAAATATCGATGTCGATAATAATCAATATATTATCGATAATATCCAGTATCAATTATATTCGATAATTATCAGTAATACCCGACATTTCGAAAAAAATATCGGATATCGGATACGAATATCGTGTCCAAAATATCGATATTCAATAATATCGAATGTCAAATATGTCGATACTATCATATATCAATGACATAGAATATCGATAATCGCATACAGAGAATGTCAAATATCGAAAATATTGCATATCGAGAATATCGATATAATATTAACAACCCTACTAGGGTCGTTGATATTCTCCGAAAATATCGATATCGATATCGATAATAACGAATATCAAGAATATCCGACTTATTATCGATAACATCCGATATTTAGAAGGAATATTGGATACGGATATTGAGTCCAAAATATCGATATTCGATAATATCAGAAGATGACAATATCGATATTCGATATTATCAAAAATAAAGAATTTCGAAAATATTTGATATCGCATATTATTTAAACTATCAAATGTGGCATATCGATAATATCGAATACTGAAAATATCGACAATATCGAATGTTGAAAATATCGATAATATCTGACATTGAAAATATCGCGTATCAATAAAATAGAATATCGAAAGTCGCATGTAGATAAAATCGAATATAAAAAATATTGCATATAGAAAACATCGATTTTCGATAATATCTATATCGATCATCTTCGACATCGATAATATTCGATATATTATCGATAATATCTAATATCAATAATACCTAATGTCCGATACTGAGAAAGTATCGGATACAAATATTATGTCCAACATATCGATATTCGAAAATAATCGAATGATAACAAATGTCATATGTCGCATATCGATATACTGAAAATATCGACAATATCGAATATGTAAAATATTGCATGTCGAGAATATCAATATAGTATCAACAACCATATACGAATATGATACGAATATCATGTCCAAAATATCGATGTTTGATTATATTGAATGATGACAAATGTCAAATGTCGCATATCGATATACTGACAATATCGACAGTATCGAATGTTGAGAATATCGATAATGTTAGATATCGATAATATCTGAAATTGAAAATATCGCATATCGATATAATAGAATATCAAAAATCGCATACGGAGAGTATCGAATATCAAAAATATTGCATATAGAGAACATCGATATTCGATAATATCGAATGTTGAATATGCCGATACTATCATATTATATCGATGACACAAAATATCGATAAATGCATATAGAGAATATCGAATATGGAAAATATTGCGTATCGATAGTATTCGATATATTATCGAGCTTCGAGAAATCGAAAACTGTTTTTCATCAAAACACTCACTTGAAGAAGTCTGACGAGTGCGTGTAGAGAAGCAGGCGCAAGGCCCAGAAGGGCCTGGAGGCTCGCGCTGCACCTAGTGAGACGTTCCTCGGGGTCGCTTTGGGGGAAAAACACAGCGGGTCGGATCCCATTTCCGGCCGGTTCGAATCTGAATCCCACGGACATCAGGAGTTCCCTCCAGCCCGTCGCGGAACCGACCTTGTTTTCTATGCTCCTCTGAGTTGTGTACATTGCGTTTTTCTGCCCGCAGTGGATTCTCTGGAGAGACTTTTCCACCAGGTGCAAGGTCACTCTCAGTGCGTCCCTACACTGTTCCGGGCCGCTTTTTATCAACTCCGCTAAGGCTTGGCCCATTAACGCGACCTTGAGTAAAAAAAAATTTTTTTTAGAAAAACCATTTCTTGCCAAACTTTCCTAAATTTGGATTTCGGACTTCGATTTTCGGAAGGGTATTAGTAAATTAGCCAAAAACCACATTTTTCACGATTTTACTCGGCAGTAAAAAGCCGCCATCTTGTTGTTAACGGTTTTTCGGTTTTTCGCATATAACTCGCGTATGTTCAATTAAAAAAAAAAAAGTCATCAAACATTCTTGTGGCAAATTTGATACCCTACAAATTCGCATCATTGACTTTTTATGCAAATCGCGATCGTTTGAAAGCTACAGCGTATTTTGCCGAAATGACTCCAGTTTTTCGCAAATAACTCGTCTATTTTCGATTCGACAAAAAAAGTCACCATCCACACCATCCATTTCCGTGGCATATTCAGTTCCCTACAAATCTGCATCAGTTACTTTTTTTTGTAAATCGCGATCGTTTAAAAGTTACAGCGGATTTTGTCGAAATTACTTCAGTTTTTCGCAAATAACTCACGGTATTTTTAAATTGAGAAAAAAAGTTGAGTCAAGTAAATTTTTGCTCGAAAAACCATTCTGTACCGTACTTTCCCAAATGTGGCTTTCGATTTTCAAAATACTATCAGTAAACGAGCCAAAAACCACATTTTGCATAATTTTTGCCCGGTAGTAAGAAGCCGCCATCTTGTTTTTAATGGTTTTTTCGGTTTTTCCGCGTATGTTAGATTTAAAAAAAATTCATCAGACATTTTTGTGGCAAATTTGATTTTCCACAAATTTGCATCCGCGACTTTTTTTGAATATCGCGATCGTTTGAAAGCTACACCGCATTTTGTCGAAATTACTTTAGTTTTTCGCAAATAACTTGTGTAGTTTTGATTTGAGAAAAAAAACTTGGGTCAAGTAAATTTTGTTCGAAAAACCATTTTCCACCAAATTTTCCCACATTTGGCTTTCGATTTTCAAAAGGCTATCAGTAAACGAGCCGAAAACCACATTTTGCACAATTTTACCCGGCAGTCAGAAGCTGCCATCTCGTTTTTAACGGTTTTTTCGGTTTTTCGCACATCACTCGCGTATGTTGGATTTAAGAAAAAAAAGTCATGGAACATTTTTGTGACAAATTTGATCCCTTTAAAATTTGCGTCATTGACTTTTTTGTAAATCGCGATCGTTTGACAGTTACAGCGGATTTTGTCGAAATTAGTTTTTCTCGAAAACCCACCTTGTTCGACAGTCTCGCGTCACTCCCCAAAAGCAGCCAGCCGGCCCAATTCGCCGGATGCGCGAAATGCCGCGTGTGTTGGACAGTTTGCATAGCTTCGGCCAAAGCTCTGGAAGCTCTGGCCCCTTGCAGCATGGCGCTATAAAATGCCCTTAGCAGAATACTCCCCGCGGTTGCGGGGACGGGCCACATGCCGACGAGCACGCATTGCGCCCCCGAATCCAGCAAGGTTCTCGCGAGTTTTTCAACGCCGTCGACGGTGACGGTCGTGAAGTTCCCGTTTTCGGAATCCCCGTTGCAGTAATGGCCGCTGGAAACGACGACGAGTTTCGCGGTCAGTCGCAGTTTCGTCAGGTCCGAGCAGCTCAGGAGGTATTCCGGTTTTTCCTCGGATTCTTCGGATTCTTCGGCGCTCAGGACGATGTTCGGGGCGTTCCAGGTCACGGGAACGGTCAGGTGGACGCACTCCGCTTCGGGGAGCGAGGCCAGAATGGCGCTCCGCGAGGCTTCGGAACCTGGGGGTTTCGATGGAGTCAGAGACCAGAAATAGTACATTGTTTTTGTACAAGCTGGCATTGGTGTTTTTGACGAAATAAACTCGACTGTGGCACGAGTCGAAGGCGAGTGCCGCAATCATTTCATCACAATCGACAATTGCTAGCGTGCGCAACACAGTACTTTTCTTCACGATGGCCGAAAAATACACTTGAAGTACCAATTTTGAGGTTAGAGGGAAGAAAATATAATTTTTGAGAATATACCAATTTGACCGGAAGTTGTGAAAAATGGATATTTTGGGATTTTTTGCTTTTCGGAGTTCTGTGATTTATAAGTTTGGAAATCGTAGAGTTTTGAAATTTTTTGAGTTCTGGTAGTTCTAAGACTTTGGCGATTTTGAAAGTCATGACATTTTTGAACTGTCGCGAAGTTCGAAGTTTTATAATGTAGAAACTTCAAATTTTTTGGACGTATTAAAACTAGAGGTTTCCTACTTTTTATGAATTGTAAATTCTGAAAACTCCGGAATTTCGGTAAATTCGACATTTGCAAAAACTGAAAAATTGAGAAATTTATGAACTTCTGAAATTTGGAATTATCCAAAACTTCCGAAATTTTCAGAACTTAAGCATTTCAAAACTTCGCAATTTGTCTGAATGCTCCAGAACTTCGAAATCCTCTTAAATTTGTGATTTGCGAAATTCAAAAATTTCAGAACTTCAGCGATTTCCGTAATTCTCCAAAATTTAGAAAAACTGGAAATTTCTAAGCTTATCAATTTTAAAATTTTTCAAAACTGTACAATTCCAAAATTACAAATTTTTTCGAAACTCCCCTAATTCTTCTGAATTCAAAATTTCAGACATTCTAAAACTTTACAATTTCAGAACATCGAAATATTTTTCCAAATTCTGAAAATTCAAAAATTTCTGAAAATTCGGCATGCCTCAAACTTGCCACATTTATGAAGTTTCGATAGTTTCGGAAATTTTGAAAGTCGTAACATTTTCGTGTTTTCACGAATGTAGAAAAAGTTCGAAGTTTTATAGTTCAAAAACTCCAAAATTTTAGGACGTATAAAAATTGAACGTTCCTAAATTTTTCTCAATTTACAATTCGAAAAATTCCAAGAACTTTAAAATTTTCATGAATTTAAAATTTTCAAAACTTGTTTTTCGGAATTCAAAAACATCGGATTTTCGGGGAAATTGCAAATGTTGGAGTTTTCTCGAAAATTTGGAAAATTGTTAGATTTTAAAAACATTTGTGACTTTTGAGTTTTTTTTTTTTTTTTTTTTTACAATGAAAAAATTCCAAGTTTTTCGGAAATTCGAAAATTTCTAGTTCAATAACAGACGAATTTCAAGGTTTTTCTAGAAATTTAAATATTTTGGGTTTTTCGAAAGATTTAACTTATAGAGTTTTATGCAAATTTTGAAAATTGTTAGTTTTTGGAAACAATCGAATATTTCGATTTCTTCTTATTGCGAAAATTTATAATATTTTCCACGAAAATGGAAAAATTTGAGTTTTTTTCAAAAATTTATGAATTCCAGTTTCTTAAATAATACAAATTTTTCGGAAAGTTTGAAAATCTTCAAGTTTTTCGGAAATTGGTAAAATTTTGTGTCCTTTTAGAAATATAAAAATCTTGAGTTTTTCGGGAATTCGCAAATTTACAGTTCAACAACAGACTCGCGAATTTTGAGGTTTTTCTCGAAATTTAAATATTTCGCGTTTTTCGAAAAATTTGACAGATAGAGTTTTATGCAAATTTTGAAAATCGTTAGTTCTTGGAAAAAATCGAAAATTTCGTTTTCTTTTTATTGCAAAAATTTGATATTCTCCACGAAAGTCGAAAAATTTTCAGTCTTTTTCAAAATTTGAGAATTCAAGTTTCTCAGATAATACAAGTTTTTCGAAAAATTAGAAAATCTTCACGTTTTTTGGAAATTCGTGAAATTTTGTGCCCTTTTGAAAATATTAGAATCTCAAGTTTTTTGGATGATTTGGAAACTATGTTTTCGTTTTAATTTTCAAATAGAAAAATTGTTGAAACATTCGAAAATTTCGAGTTCTTAGAAAATTAAAAGAATCCTCAATTTTTTGGAATTTATAGTGTTCGAAATTGTTCGAAAATTCTCAATATTCTAAATTCCGCAAAAAATTTCAAAAATCTGAGTTTTTCGAGAGATTCTAAAATTGTATGTTTTCATTTTAATTTCAAAATTGAAAAATTGCTGAAACATTCGAAAATTTTGAATTCTTAGAAAATTTTATGAATTCTAAATTTTCTTGGAATTCATTGAGTTCGAAATTGTTCGGAAATTCTGAATATTTTGAGTTTCTCGAAAAAAATTAAAAATTTGAGTTTACTGAAAGTTTATAAAATGGTATGTTTTCATTTTAATTTTGAAATTGAAATTTTTTTAAACATTCGCAAATTTTTAATTCTCAGAAAATTACATAAATTCTAAATTTTTGGGGAATTTATAGAGTTCGAAATTGCTCGAAAATTCTCAATATTTTGAGTTCCTCGAAAAATTTCAAAAATCTGAGTTTTTCGAAAGTTTCTGAAACTGTATATCATAATTTTAATTTCAAAATTGAAATTTTTGTGAAACATTCGAAAATTGTGAATCCTCAGAAAATTACATGAATTATAAATTTTCTTGGAATTCATCAAGTTCGGAATTGTTCGAAAATTCTCAATATTTCGAGTTCCTCAAAAAATTTCAAAAATCTGAGTTTTTCGAAAGTTTCTAAAACTGTATATTATCATTTAATTTCAAAATTGAAATTGTTCTGAAACATTCGAAAATTTGGAATTCTTAGAAAATCACGCGAATTCTAAAATTTTTTGGAATTTATCAAGTTCGAAAAGTCCGAATATTTTGAGTCTCTTGAAAAATTCAAAAATCCCAATTTTTCCAAAAGATTTAAAAAGTTATAAACTTCTTTGGAACATTAAGAATTTGGATTCGTTCAAAAAATTTTTCGTCGCCACAAAAAGAGCGACGAGCAAACGTCGTCAAAACATCGTCCTCAACTGTCTAGGGTCCCCAAAATCTCATCCTAAAACCCTCCAAATTCTCACCAATCAGCGGTCGAGCCTCCAAAAGCTCCGCCACGATCCCAGCCTCTGTCTCCGCTGACGAAACGCTATTGTCCCACGCGAACTCTTCCCTGACCTTGTCCGGGACGCAAGGATTTCCCGCCACCAGAGCCGCAACGGTCGAATTTTCCACCACGGGCGCCCTAGTCCTCCTCCTCAGGGCCGCCAGGGAAGGCACCACCAGGAGCAAAAAACGCTCGCAAAGATAATCCTCGCTGGTGCTCGACTGCAGAGCCGGCAGGGGGGCCAGGTACAGCGACTTTTCCACCACGATGATGAGCTCTTTCCTCGTCGGGGGCAGAAGGTCCTCGAAAGGCGAGATCAGGAGGTCGTAGAGCGCTTGGACCGCGGGCGGGACCTGCCAGATGTTAGGCCCGTTCTTTGACCTGGCCCAGCGGGCGCTCCCGGCGCGGGAGCTGACGGAACCGACGCTGAACAGACTGCTCAGGCTGTAGGAGCTCGCGTTCAGGTGGTGGCCCCTTGCTGGGATTTTGGAGGAGTCTTCGCTGACGTCGCCGGAGTCGCCGAGGAGGGCGTCCCGGGCCTGGAGCACCCGGGTTTCGAGGCTCGGCTGATTTTCGAGGTTGGTCGAGTGGAAGCGGAGGAGGCCGCGGCCCGGGGCCAGGCACCAGGCGTGGAGCTCGGTGGTGGTGGATTCGCTGGGAAAGAGATGGTTTTTTTGTATTGAAGGAGGAAAGAATTATAGAGGAATTTTGAAAATTCGTTCATCCTTAGAGAAAAAAGAGACGAAACATCTGAAGCATCCGCGTGTATCGAATGGTAATCGATAATCTATCGAAATCGTGTAATACGCTCACTTCAACTGATGCGATGGTTTTGACGGTTCGTGAGTTGCGCGCGAGTTTCGAATTTTGGTCATAGACGGTAATTGTTGATGATAATAAATGTTGACATCATCTATTTCGATTCCGGAATGGAGTTTAATGTATGGAAATTGATAAAAATTGATGGAAATAGATAGACATAGCCATAGTAATCGATAAGAATTCATGGGAGTCGATGGAAATTGGTGGGAATTGTCATAAATTGAGGAAAATATTGGGTTGGTAAGAAAGTCTTGCAACACACAACACGAGTAAAATAAAAAAAAAACAGTAATGTATGCTCCCTCTGCATCTACAACTCGTGCCCAGCGCTCTGGTAGACTTTGCACGCCTGCACTCCAGAATTCTTTGGGTCGTGAATTAAAAAATTCGACCAGTGTATTTTTGAGATCCGCGAGATCATCAAATTTTTTATCCTGTAAATAATTTTTCTGAAGCTCGAAACAGATGGTAGTCGGTAGGTGCTAGGTCTGGGAGAACTTCTCACCCCAGCTGCGAAATAGATTGTTGTGTCATCTTAGCTACGTGGGGTCGAGCATTGTCGTGGAGAAGCCGAACTTGGAGACGTTTACGCCTTTTTTCTTTTTATAATTTCAGTCAGCTTTTGCAATTGTGCAGAGTAAGTCTTTGCATTTATTGTAGCGTTGAATGGGAGCAGTTCAAAATATAGCATGCCCTCAGAGTTCCACCAACAACAGAGTAAAACTCTCTTCACTTCACGGGGCAGCTTAGGGGTAGGATCTGGTTTTTATCCTTTCGGTAGCCACAGTTAACATAAAGCACCCAGCCTTCATATCCAGTGACTATTTCTTGAAGAAAATCCTTTCTGTGCGGACGTTGTAGGAGTGGAAGACAGATGGACATGCGTATCGCTTTGTTCGATTCGATAAGATCATGCGGTATCCAAGACGAAACAACTTTTCTATATCCCAGATTTTGTAAATGTTGGAGAATCGTGGGATGGCTACAGCCAAGTTTGTGAGCTAACTCCCGTGACGACGTATTATGCTTTGCGTTTATAAGTGCTCGTAGTTCTTCATCGTCAACAGTTGATTTCCTGCCGGGCCTAGGTTCGTCTTCAAAAGATGTATCGCCAGAACGGAAACGCTGGTACCAACGGGATATCGTTGAATGATGAACTACGTTGGCCTTGAACACACTGCA
>JAPYZK010002624.1:2592-18270 GCA_030522785.1 Platygaster equestris | reverse complement strand
TAAAGAAAACACAAAAAAACAAAAACAAAAAAAAAAGTAAAAAAAAAAAAAAAAAAAAAAAAAAAAAAAAAAAAAAAAAAAAATCCCGAAACCCCCCAAAAAGCATCCAAAATAACTCACACAATCCACACCGTGGAAAAAGCGCCCACTTTTCCCACCATCCTCACTTCTCCTCCCTCAAACCCACTTTTTCCACGCTGCAAGACAAAAATGCATTCCCCAACTAGTGCAAAAATACTTCCCCTTCCCAAAAATTTCAAAACAACCACCAAAAACTATTTCCCCACTAGTCGCGAAACGTGGCATTTCAGCGCCGATGACCATTCGGGTACGTACTGGGCCCGGAAAACTCGGAATACAAAAAAACCCTATTTTCATTTGCTTAGAAAAATCAACAAAAATCGATAACGTCGTTCGCTCCGTCGCGCGCGCCCTCGTAAAATGCGAAAAGCGACCTCAAGGAAGATTTTCCGCGACGCTCCAGTAAATAAATAATCGCGAAGTAAATAAAAAATATCTGCATATGTATGGTACAAATAATCGCAGTGGATAACAAACGTTCCTTCTATGTACATATGTTCTATTTTTTTCATTCCGGCGACGGACGAAATCCATCCGGATTTCGTGGTAAAGTGCGATAAATAATACTTCGTCTACACACGATAAATACAATTAGCAACGGTTTGATTATCGGGAAATTATTCCGCGTAGACGCAGTCTAGAACTTAGAAACTAATCACTTTCTTCGGGTCCTTTCTCGAAATTCATCATTTTTTTTTTCTTTGTAAAAGGCAATGAAAGAATTTTTGTTCGTGGTTTTGCTGTTCGGGAATTCGAACACGGCGAAAGATACCCAGCAGTGACCCTCGCGTCCATTGAGTATACAAAGTTATTTATTTTTGTATAGATTTTCTATCGATAATTGTCGTATGAGATAGCTTTTTTCTCCTTCACTTATGCTTTTTAGTGTACTATGTATAAGATGATTTTTTGCTTTTACCTCGTCACGAACGCGTCGATATCAAAATCGCGGGGTTTTGGGGATTTGCGCATTTTCGGGATTTTGGTTGGGGAATTTCGATGACTTTTCGAGAGTTTGGGGGATTTTTGGGGTTTTTGGAAGTATTGGAGAGAAATGAAAATGTGGGAGGTTTTTGGAAATTTATTGAAACGTATTTTTTCGATGTTTTTTTGGCTTTGGAGAAATATTGGATTCGGAAGTTTTATTGATTTTTGGAAGATTTTTTGAGAGTTTTAGGAAATTTTCGCTGTTTTTAAAAGATGTGTGAAAATGTGGGAAATTTTTAAAAATTTGTTTGATGTATTTTTTCGATGTTTTTTTGGTTTGGTAAATTATTGAATTCGGAAGTTGTGCTGATTTTGGACGTTGTTTTGAATTGATGGAGATGAATGAAAATTTCTGAAAATTTGAATATTTTGGACGAATTTTATAGAAACGAGATTTTGGAGGTTTGATTGAGTCATGGAAAATTTCCGGAAATCATTAAAATTTTACTTTTTTTTTACGAAATGTTACTGGAATTTTTTGAAATCTTTCATAAATGCGAAGTTTTGAAAATTTGACTCTAAATTTATTAAAGATCATAAATTTTCTGGAGTTATGAAAATTCTCGGAAAAATTGGAAATGAAAAAAAAGTTAATAAAAGATCACAATTTCACTTTAAAAATCTGAAAAATTGCTCGAAATTCGAAAGAATGCATGATTATTTTCCGTATTTTGCGAGAGAATTGAACAAAATTTATAATATAACTCAGAGAAATGAAAATTCATTCGAATTGTTTCAATTTCGATTTTTCGTCATTAATTATAACAAATTTTCGGAAAATCTCCACAAATATACCGAAAATAATTGTTCAAAAACTGTCGAAAATTCTCAAAAAATGATGAAAAATACGTATCAAATATTCTAAATTTTCGAGTGTATAGATTCTATGCAATCGTTAAAAAAATGCATCAAAATAGTTACCAGAAATCCCAAATTTCAAAAATTTGAATCGATTTGTCATTGATGAAAAAAATTGCCTCCGTAATTAAAAAAAAAAAAATGAAAAGTCCACAAAAAAATCACCATTTTTCCTAAAATTGCAAACTGCAGAAAAAAAACATCGAAAATCTCTCAAAAACATCCATTTTCCACCCCAAAATCGTCCATGTTTCAAAAAACATCCAAATTTCCCCCAACCCCAAAAATGCGCGAACCCCCATGTTTCAAACACAAAAAGGGCGTGATTTCTCTGACGAGACTTGCCATTTAGGGTATTACCTGTGCGGATCGATCCAAAACTCAAATTTTGCCGTTTACTATTTTCTCGCCCTCATTCACTCGAACCCATCCACACACCCAATTTTCCGTCGATTTGCCCGAAACGACATAATTCCGCCTTCGGAAAATGACGACAAATCGACGAAAAACGTCATCACGAGAATTTTGAATGACTTCATTCACAGGTCGCGATCCACGAGACGTCATTTTGTTTATTTACTTTTTGGTTGGAAGGCACTTTCTACTTTTTCTTTTTATACAATATTTTCTTTTTTTTTCTTCAACCACTCACGCGCGCACTTTCTCCCGATAATTTTTGTAAATTTCTCTCCTTTTTACAACTTTCCTCCTCTGTCCTAACGAGTAATTTATTTATTTAGTAAACTTTTTTGAACACATCGTCGTAAAAAAGCTTCGCCCGAGATCAATATTTTATCTCCGAATTCCTCGGAAAATGAAAAATATACGCATTTTCTAAATTTTACCTTTCCCGACCCCAAAAGACGTAAATTTTTCCAACCCCCCGTTTTTCGAATAAAAATTTACTTTCTTCCGCGAAAAACATTTCGTATCAAGAATATCTCTATCGCCCGAGAAAAATTTTCCAACGTTTTTCACTTTTCCCCCTAATTTCCAACGGAAAAATATCGACAACATCTTTTTTTCAACGTGCGCTCAATTTTTTTTTTTTTTTTGTTTAAATTTAATCTCATCACTTGCGAAGGCCACTTCGAATAATTTTACTTTTTACATCCGCGAGAGGTACAATTTCGAGGGAGGCGGAATTTTTCGGCATTTTCAAGGGTTTTTTGAAAATACTGGGAAATTGCGTTTTCAAATTTATTCCCGAAAATCGACATCGAAATGGGAGAGATCGTGCGCTGTTTTGTCTTATATTGAGATATTTTGGAAAATAGCACGTGTTTCCAGTTTTTTTCTAATCAGTGGCGGATTTGGAATTTTTTTTTAGGCAGAGGGGGGAGGGTTTTTTTTGTTTTTGATTGGATAGATGATGAAGAGAGTTGATCAGAAATGAATTTTTTGAATAATTGTGAGGGAATTTATTTTTCGAAAATTTGAGGGAAATATGGAAATTTTTGAGTACTAAGGAATTTTTTTATGATACTCGGACATGGAAGAATTATTTTGAAAGGAATTTGAGAATTTTGAAGTTTTTTTCGAGGTTTTCGTGCGTTTTTTGAATTCGAAAAAAAATTGGAGTTTTTTTGGATACGGATTTTGTTCAAATTTATGTGTTTTTTTTAATATGAATCAAATTTTTTGAGAAATTATCTAACTTTTGAAAATGAATCATTGGAGAGGATTGAAGATTTGTGAAATCTTGAGAAATTTTGGAAAAATCGGATTTTGAAGATTTAAGTGAATCTAAATAAATGGATACGATTTTCGAATATATTTTCGGAAATTCTGGTAACTTGGGAAATTAACGAAAAAAAAAATTGCTAGGAAAAAATCCTAATTTCGTAAAAGTTTTAATTATCAAGATTTTTAAATTCTGTTGGATTTTCGAAAATTGACAATATATTTTCAGAAACCATGACAAGTTTTAACAAATCATAGAAATTCGATTAGTTTCTTAAAAATCATCACGAGATCAACAAATTATAATCGCGAACTTTCAAAGTATCAAGAGTTACTAAAAAACGACGAAATTTTTTAAAATTATGGAATTCTCCAATTTTCAAACATCTTTAAATTCTCCGAAACTTCAAAAAAATGTATATTATATTTTGAAAAAATTTTTCGAAAATATCCCAAAATTCTCGTAACATCGAAAAAATTACGCAAAATTTTTCCCAAATATCCCAGAAACTATAAAAAAATCTTAAATGATCCCCAAAAATGCACGAAAATCCAAAGAAACGTCAAATTCTCCAAAATTGTTCAAATTTCCAAATGTCTCGAAACTAAAAAAAGATCGCTAAAAATATTCAAGAATACTTACAAAAATTCTTCTTAATCATTAAAAACCTACAAAAACCAAAAATAATTTCATACTCTCCAAAATCTTTCAAAAATCATCCAATTTTTCAAAAATTCACCCCCCCTCCCCTTAAAAATCCACCACCGGTTCTACTTTTCCCAAAAAAAGAGCACCCAAGTTACTGTTCCTCAAAGTTCAACATTCACGCCACAATCATCCTCGCGCACGTTGATTTTCTCGTCCTAGACAACTTTCCTTTTTTTTTAACACCTAAACCTTAATTTTTTTTATACTTGGCATACCCCAAATATGGCAGGAAGGCAATTTTTATACGTCACATAACGTACAGCGCTGCATCATTTCCAACAACGCGACAATTTTTCACCGACATTTCCTAATCCGAAAACTGGGAATCCAAAAGGCGCTAAGGTTCATTTTGCGATCCAAACGGCAGAAAATTCGACCTTATCTCGGCACCCTTTGGATTTTGATTTTTCGTGCGTTTTTTTTTTTCAATATGAAATTTTGTACATTTGCGCTGGCGCGATTAAGTAGCGTCGGCTCGGGGGCTAATTTTTCGATTCTTTTTTTTCATCTGATGAACTTTCGAAATATTTGCAGATGCTCGAAATTTTGGAATTTATAATTTTCCGAGTTTTGGAAGCGAAGAAATTGGATATTATTGATTCAAACGAATTCGAATTTTAAACCCGGAAAATATGGTTAAAAATTGAGTCAGTGACTTGATCTGACCCGAAAAAAATCGAAATTCCAAAATGTCGATTCCGGAAGTCGTAAAAAATGTAAGAGTTGAAAAAACATCGTAAAAAAGTGAAAACTGTCAAACGTTAAAATTAACGGGTGATTGAGTTGGTAAATTAATTTTCGAGAGGCGAAAAAAATCGAATTAAAAATCCCCCTGACCTTAGCGCGTCCACCGTTTTCTTAGAAACTATCGTACATTTGGCATTAACGTATAGTACCGTACATGCGTTAGGTATAAATTTTATAGTACTCGCTATTGCCTCGCACGTCGACGGAGCTACGTGTATGCTACGCTTATCCTGTGTACACTGTCCGCAACTATACGACTACTACTTTTGGAAAGCGGCCGTCAGGCCCGGGATTATCTACCTTTTTTCCTAAGGAGCTTTGTTTCTCCTCCTTTTCCTCCCCCTTTTACAAAATCCCCCTCGAACTCGTCGGATTTCCCATCGTCCGCCGGTACCTCGCGCGGAAAACAACAAAATTTGATTTTTGACTCTCGATTTTGAAAAATGTCAAAATAAAGACGAAAATTTGGATTTTTTCTGTTTTTCTGGAGGAGGGTGGCCAAGATTTGATACTCGATTTTCGAAAATTGTACGAATTTTGATTGAGAGTTAACTTTCGGAATTTTAACAGTTTAGATTCCGAATTTCTAAAAGAGGTTGTACAGTCAAAATTTGACTGTTGACACTCGATTTTCGAAATTTTGAAGTTTCAGTCATATTTGGGGACACGAACTGACAAATTTTAAGAAATTTGACAGTTGACTTTTAGTTTTGGAATTCACGGAATTTTAACAGTTTAGATTGCGAATTTTGACTGTTTTTCGGGAAAGAGGTTGTACAGTAAAAATTCGACTGTCAATACTCAGTTTTAGACATTTATAAATTTTAGTCGCAATTTGGGTACCCAACTTGACAAATTTTTCGAATTTTGACAGTGATCTTTCAGTTTTGGAATTTAAAGAATTTTAACAGTTTATATTTTGAATTTTGACTGTTGTTGTGAAGTCAAAATTTGAATGTAAACACTCACTTTTCGAAATTTCGAAATTCGAGTGATATTTTGGGTACCAAAATTGACAAATTTTCTAAATTTGTACAATTAACTTTCAGTTTTGGAATTTACAGAATTTTAACAGTTTATATTCTGAGTTTTTACTGTCTTTCGAAAAAGAGGTTGTACAGTTAAAATTAGACTGTTAACGCTTGATTTTCGAAATTTAGAAATTTTATTCACATTTTGGGTACAAAAATTGACAAATTTTCCAAATTTCGACATTCAACTTCTACTTTTGGAATTCACGGAATTTTAACAGTTTAGATTCCGAATTTTCACTGTTCTTCGGAAAAGAGGTAAAGTCAAAATTTGACTTTTAACACTCGATTTTAAAAATTTTGATATCTCAATCACATTTTCAGAACCCAAATTAACTGTTAACGCTCATTTATGGAATTTCCGGTCAACAATTCAAATTTCGACTGTTTTTCGCACGAAAAGGTACCTCGTATGTACATACAATCACCAAGGGAAAACGCAAAGCTTTTTGATTTTGATTCACGACTGCGTATTTAACCCGGCGACACATAATTGATTTCGAGGAATTTCGATCTACAATTTGATCACTCGAAAAGTCATGAAAAAAGAAAAATTGATCACACACGAATAATTTTTCGAAACCTGCAGTCGTGAATTTCTCGTCCTTCCCGTTGAGGAAAGGGAACGTCGATTTTAGTTCGATATCACAGACGAAAACGAAAGCAGCGGTCGAAAGGTGTAAACCGAGGGATGGGAAACTTGAGATTTTTTTGTCGATTTCGAAAGTAAAGATAACAGTCATGAAATTCATTTCTAAAATTAAACTCAATCATCAAAATTGTGAAGATGTACAAAAAAGTAGATACAATTTGTATGCATTTAGAAAAATAGAATTTTTAGAAATTTCCAGAACTTCTAGAAACAGTGGACATTCCGAGAAGTTCAAAAATTGCAAGAATTAAAAATTTTCGGAAATTCGCGAAAATACGAAATTACTCGTAATTTTACAAATTCAAGAAATTTTGTCACACTTCAAAATTCTCGAAATCGTCATGTTTATCGAAAAATAATAATTTTGGGAATCTCCAGAATTGCAAAATGATGAAAACATTCGAAATTGGAAAAAATTTACCCGAATTTTCTGAAATTGATATTCATTTTTCCCATCCCTGAGTCGCCGAGTCCGCTGTTGGGGAATATTTTGATTGTTTTCCCGTCGACGCGGGCTCGATCTGATCCAGTCAAATTTTCTGACACTGTAAATTATTCCCCCAATTTTGAAAATAACGTCGCTACGTTTGATGACGTCAAAAAATACACACAAATCATCAAGTATCATTGAATGACTATGATTTTTTGTTTAATTCATAAACAATTGAAATCGCAGGTTTTTTCGACTTTACAAAAACCAAAAAAACATGACCAAATTTGCCTAGTAATTTCGATTCTCATGAGAATCAAGGAATATTTTTCAAATGTTTTGTATAATTTCCGTGTGCAAATTGAAAAATCTGGTTTTGAAAAGTTTTGAATTTTTTCCAAATTTTGGCGATTGAATTTAGTGAATTTAATGAAATGTTCGGTTTTTTGTGAAGATCGGAAATTTTGTGCGAGAAGAATGAATTTTTCAGGTTTTCTGAAGAATTTCATATTTCAAATTTTTCGAGAATTTGTAGATTTTGAGGTTTTTTGGTGGAATTCGAACATTTTGAACGTTGGAAAAATTACAAATTTATTTTCCCATAAATTTGAATATTATTGAAATTTTCACAAAATTACGAATTTCCCAAGTTTTTGAAAAAATTTGTTTGAGAATTCGTAGATTTTTATGTTTTTGGTAGAATTCGAACATTTTGAATGTTGGAAAATTTTCAAATTCATTTTCCCAGGAATATAAAAATTATTCAAATTTTCACAAAATTGCGAATTTCCTAAATTTTTAAAAAATTTTGAAATGTTTAGAACTATTGCAAAAATTCTACATTTTTTAAATTTGAAAAATTTTTTCAATTTTTTTTTGAAAATTTAAGAACCTGCGATATTTTACTACAAAAAATAAAAAAGACTTTCGAGAATCGGAAAAATTGATGTTTTTTTACAAATTTTCATGTTTTTTCATTCCTGTAAAATCTTGTATTTCGCGGGAATCAAAAAAATAGAAAATTTTGCGAACACCGCTAATTTTCCAAGTTTTGAATCAAATTTAAACTAAATTATTTATTTTATCTTCAATAAACAATTATTCATCAAATCATTAATCATAAAAATTTATTGAATGTAATAATTCAAACCTAAAAAAAAACTGAGAGAAAAATTAAAATTAACTGCTCCAAATAATATTATAAAAATAAAATTTCAAGTCATTTGTTACAATCTCAAGATACTTCAAAAAAATTCTACATTTTCGAAACTCCCAAATTTCTTCCATTTTCTGTGAATAAATCATAATTTCGCAATTAAAATTTACCGCTATAAATAATATGACAAAATATTAAATTTTGAGTAATTCATTAAAATTTCCAGAATCTCCAAAAAAATTCTACATTTTCGAAATTCCCAAACTTCTCCCATTTTCTATAAATAAATCAAACTTTCGCAATTCAAATTCACTGCTCTAAATAATATAATAAAATATCAAGTTTGGAGCCACTTATTGAAATTTCCAGAATCTTAAAAAAAATTCTACATTTTCGAAATTCCCAAACTTCTTCCATTTTCTCTAAACAAATCAAAATTTCGCACAATTTTGTAAAAGACCCAATCTTCCGGAAATACTCAAAATTCAGATACCTCCAAACCCCAAAAACAACTATAAATTTCCAAAATTCTTCAAAACTCGACTCAAAAAAATTTCACAAACCCAACTAACAAAAACATCGCACAAAATTCCCCTACAAAATCGTATTTCTGCCAAAACCACAAAAAATATTCACATTCTTCTCCACAACTTTCCCCTACTTTTGCATCACAAAAAATCTCAAATTCCACCCAAATTCAAAACCACCCAAAATTCTAACGCCATCATTATCACTATAAGAGTTCCTACAAATAGAGAATCTGGCCATCTGCAACGTGTTAGTGTGTACGTGTCGATCGCTTGACCCAAAATGGCGACGGTACGCACACATACATTCGTCGCGTACATACAATCGCTTCTCCCTATTGGAGCCGCCATTTTGGGTCAAGCTTTGGATCCAGCCAATCAGACAGTTGCGCCGGATAGCCAAACTCTCTATTTACAGGAACTCTAATCACTACCATCCTAACAGAGCAAAAAAAACCAGAACTCCCTTGACCCTCACGAGAACCCCCCCACCCCCCAAACAAAAACCTACAGTGCCGTCCAAAATCGCCGGAATCAGTAGCGCCCGAGGTGTCCCGGATAGAACCCGGTGAGCCTGGGCGCCGAGGGAGCCGCTCACTATTCGCACCGGGAGTCCGTGAGGGGCTCGAGTTTGACGGTGATCTTGTCCTTGTCCTTGCCGAGGCCGTGGGGGCTCTTGACGAGGTCGGCGATGTCCTCCTGGAAGAGATTCTCGGGCCTGGGGCTGACGAAGGTGCGGGCGGGCTTGTAGGTCATGCCGCTGACGCCGATGCCGACCTCGACGCTCCCGGCTATGTGCGAGGGGTCCATCAGCTGGTTCAGGGGGCTCGCCAGGGGGCTCTCCATCGGGCTCTCCGGGGGCCCGGAGCCCGGGCTCGCCAGGCCCAGATTCAGCGGCGAGTTACCGTTGTTGTTATTGTTGTTGTTGTTGTTATTGTTGTTGTTGTTGTTGCCGGGCTGGACGCCCAGGGCGGACAGGGTCACGCTGTTGCTGTTGAGGTGCTGGTGCTGCTGGTGCTGCTGGTGCTGTTGGTTCGTTTGTTGCTGTTGTTGTTGTTGTTGTTGTTGCTGTTGTTGTTGTTGTTGTTGCATTGCTGCTTGGAGGTTGGAGGACAGGTTCGTCGAGAGATTCGTCGCCAGCATGTCGTGCTGCTGGGAGTGCGCCGCTGCCACCATGCTGCACATCTGGTGGCGCAGGCCTGGAAGGTGCACGAGAATTTGGAGGGTTTATGATTTTTTTGGTTTTTGGGCAGTTTTTTTGGAATTTTGGGGGATTTCGGGATGGATTCGGAGTTTTTTGAATTTGGGGGGGTTTTTTATGGATGGTTGATGAATGTTTGGTGATGTTTGAAGGTTTTGTACTTTCTTGGACTTTTTTCGAAATTTGACGTGTTTTTTGGAATTTTTGTCGTAGATTTGCCGTATTGAGCGAACTTTTTGGACACTTTTTTGAACATGGAATTTATCGAATTTGTGAAACTTGAGAGTTTGGAAATTATTTTGGAATTATTTGTGACTTTGTTTTTTATTGAGCGAACTTTTTGAAATTTTTTTTTGGTTTTCCAAATGGTGAAATTTGTTCGAGTTTTTTTATTATCACGAGGTTCGAAATTTAGGACATTTTGGTTTTCGGGGAGTTTTTTTGAAATTTTTGGGGATTTTGGGATGCATTCGAATTTTTTTAAATTTGTGGTTGATAATATTTGAGAGTTTTGAACTTTCTCGGACATTTTTATGAATTTGTCGTGAATTTTTTGAAATTTGTCGTAAATTTATCATAATATTGTGCGAACTTTTGGACACTTTTCTAAACCTGGAATTTATCAAATTTGTGAAATTCGAGAGTTTGTCAATAAGTTCGAAATTTCACATGAATTTGTTTTTTATTTAGCAAACTTTTCGAAAATTTTGTTTAGGTTTCCAAATAGTGAAATTTGTTCGAATTTTGTTATTATCACGAGTTTCTAAATTTACGAAATTTCGGTTTTCGGGGAGTTTTTTCAAAAATTTTGGGGATTTTGGGATGGATTCGAAGTTTTTGGAATTTGTGGGAGTTTTTTATGAACATTCGATAAATATTTGATGATATATGAAAATGTTTAACTTTCTCGGACATTTTTCGAACTTTGTCGTATTTTTTTCGAAATTTTTGTCGTACATTTATCGTATTAAGCGAATTTTTTTGACACTTTTTTAAACCTGTAATTCATCAAATTTGTGAAATTCGAAAGTTTGTCAATTATTTCGAAATTTTATGTGAATTTGTTTTTTATTAGGCGAACTTTTTGAAAATTTTTTTAGTTTTCCTAATAGTGGAATTTGTTCGAATTTTTTTATTATCACGAGTTTTAAAATTCAAGACATTTTGGTTTTCGGGGAGTTTTAACAACATTTTTGAGAATTTTGGGATGGATTCGAAGTTTTTTGAATTTGTGGGAGTTTTTTATGAACAGTCGATGAATAGTTGGTGATATTTGAAATTTTTTTAATTTCTTGGACATTTTCCGAAATTGTTGGAAAATACCGAAATGGTTATGAATATTTTCGAATTCGTTTTTTGGACATTTTTCGAATTTGGAAATATTGGGGTAGATTAGAACTTTTTCGAGTTTTTGGAAGGTTTTTATAAACGTTTCATGAATATTAAAGAATTTTAGAAATTTTTAATTTTCGAATTTTTAGTTTAGTTTTTTATTTTTTTAGTTAAGAAATAGTTCGTTTTCTTCCTTTCTTTCATTTAGGATTCCGAAATTAATATGAACAACGGATATTATCAATTTCAGAGGTTTAAAAATCGAAAGAATCCAAGCTGGAAAACATCGAAATTTGAACAGAAAAAAATTACGAATTCTTCAAACCTCCAAAAACCACAACTTTCGGAATTCGCGAGTTCAAAAATGTCCGACTTAGTAAAATTCTAAATTGTCGAGCGTAAAATAATTCCCGAGTATGAAAAATTCGTAAATCACCGAAAAAAAATTTATAAGGAATCTCTTCTTTCTCTGAATCTCTAAGAAATTTTCAAAATTTCAAAATCAGGTAAAAAAGTGAAGAAAGTTTGTATTCATTCAGTTCCGAAGTGAAAAACAAAGACTCGTCGTTAATTTCAACGTCCCCTAAAATAACGCGGCGTAATTTAATATGTTTCGCGAGATTTACAACGCAGTTTTAACGGGCACGCTTTAAATGAAGCCGTTATTCCGCTAAATAAACTTATAATAAGAGCCAGCCCGGATTTCTTGCCCCGATGTAATTTGAAATTGAAATGCGTTTGTTAATTCGTTTTAATATCGGGCGTTTTTACGAGTTCGTTAATTGTCGATCCCGAGTGATATTTCTCCCCGGATTTACAGATTATTACACAATCTCGCCAAGTTGCGTATTTTCCTTAGAAAATTAACGATTCAACGAGCCAGCTTTCTATTTCAATTAAGGGTGCCGTACCAGTTTTCGAACAAATTTCATCCAATAAAATAGAATACGCGACGCGTAAGTCACTTCAAGTTAAGTGAATTTATTACGCATTTCGCGGGAAATTGCACTTCGGAATGTGAATTACGAAGTGCGAAATTGAACTAATCGCGATTTTAGTTATCGCTAGAAATTTCGGAGTTTCAATTAAAATTCCTCTCCAAATTTGGAAATTTTATAGTCCTATTTCGAAGTTCATTCACATCAGAAATTTCGGACTCTAAAATTTTTACTTTCTCGAATTCGAGTTTTGATGTTTTCGAACTCGAAATCCTCAATTTCACGATCGCGATTGGAATTTTTAAACTCGATTTCAAAATTTTTGGAGTCGTTAATTTTTGGGAATTTGAAAAATTCTGATGTAATTCTTGAGAAATTTTTCACGAATTTTCGAATTTCGAGAGTATTTTTGAACATTTTGAGGAACTTTCGGAAATTATTTGCGGGTTTTTGTGTTTTTCGAAATATTATAAAATTTCATCGAATTTTAGAATTTTTTTGAGAATATTATCCGAAAGTCAAAATTACAAATTGGATTTGAAAAAGTCAATTTAATTTTTAGAACATTTAATTTTTGGCGATCACTACGAAAAAGTTCGAAAATTTCGAAAAATGAACATTTATTAAAGTTACCAAATTTACGAATGACAAATTCGAAAAATTCATTGCAATTTTGAACATCTAAAACGAATTTTTATAATATCTATCGAAAACTTAAACTCATTTGAAAAATGTTTATAGTCAATTCAGAGTTTTCTGAGACTTTCAAAAAATTTACGAGACAATTCGAAAATATCGAATATTCTTAAATATGAATGAAATATCTGCATCTCTACAAAAATCGATGAAATTTTTAAAATTCTATTTTTGGCGATAACTACGGAAAATTTTCGAGATTTTGAAAAATTATCAAACATGTATCAAACTTACCAAACTTCCGTTAAAAATAAAAATTCGAAGATTAAACATCTCCAATATTACGAGTTTTAAATGTTCAATTTCCCAAATTTGCCCCTTCCCCCTCCCCCTCCGCAAAAAAAAGAGAGTAATTCATTTCCTACTCAAATAATATTATATTATATATAATTATATATTATAAAAATTAAGGTGTAACTTCGAAAGTGGATAAATATGAAATTTTTTACCTTTTTTCTAGTTTCTTTTCCCAATCCGAAAAATGTCTTTTTTGAACTCGAAAATTTCGGAGCTCGCAAATTCCAAAAGTTGTGTTTTTTAAATTTTCCAAAAATGTTTAATTTTTGTCTACCCAAATTTCGATGTTTCCCAACTTGGATCTTCTCGATTTCCCAACCTCCAAAATGAATAACTTCCGTTAAAAATGAAAATTCGAAAATTAAACATCTTCAAAATTACGAGTGTTAAATGTTCGATTTCCCAAATGTGTCCCAAATTCAAAAATCCAAACAAGAAAACAACGCATCTCCTATTCGAATATAGAAATTAAGGATGAAAAAACAAGAAACAGAAAAAGGTTAAAACAAACAAAAAAAACTGAAAAAAGTTGGAAAATAAGGTACCTTGTGCGACGGCGGCGACCGCAGCTGCGGCAGCGGCGTTGGGGCTGACCGCGGCTTCTGGTCCGTTGCAGGTACCATAATTGGCGAGTGCCGGGTACATGGTCGTGGTGGGCTCGTCCTTGACTATGTGGGGAGTGTGCCCGTCGCGGAAGACAACGGCCCGTATTACCCCGCGAATGTGATCGTCGGGCCACACACCCAGAAGAATTCTCTGCGGTCTTCCACGACCCTTCGGGCGCAGGTCTGAAAGTCCTATGCCAATTAACCCCCGAACCTCTCCGCACCGCTGAATTTATCAAAACCCCCCATTACGCTGCTGCATCCATTACAACGCTTTTTCTTCTCTTTGCACGAATGGGACTTGTTCCTCGGAGAAGGTGGCGGATTTTGGATTTTCTTACGTTTTTTGAATGGTCGATGATAATTTTGATCGTGTAAATTGTGTTGGACGTTTCATGATTATTTTTGGAGGCGTCGAAAGTAGTTGTATAAGTTGAGATTTGGAGTTTATTGTGAGTTTTGGTGAGATTTGAGGATTTATTTAGTTTTGTTAAATTAGTGAGTGATTTATTGATATTTTACGAATTGTTTGAGGATTTATTTAGTTTTGTTAAATTAGTGAGTGATTTATTGATATTTTACGAATTGAAACCAGGAGTTCATCGAGTTTACGGGAAATATTGGAATGTGTCTAGCGTTTTGGAATTCATACTGAATTTGTTACTATTTTACGAACTTTTGTGAAATTAGTACGTGATTTATTGATATTTTACGGAATTTTTGGACATTCGGAAAGCGGGAGTTCATTGAGTTTTTGTTGGATTCTGGGATTTATCAAGTTTTTTGGAGTTTTTTGGAATTTGTGCTGGATTTATTGATATTTATCAACTTTTGGGACATTTTGGAACCTGGGATTTATGAAGTTTTCGGAAAATATTGAAATTCATCTAGTTTTTTGGACATTGTGCTAATTCGTTATTATTTTACGAACTTTTGTGAAATTAGTACGTGATTTATTGACATTTTACGGAATTTTTGGACATTTTTAAAGCTGGAGGTTATTAAGTTATCGTGAAATTCTGGGATTTATCAAGTTTTTTGGAATTTGTACGAAATTTATTATTATTTTACGAACTTTTAGGATATTTTCAAACCAGGAATTTATCAAGTTTTCGGGAAATATTGGGATGTATCTAGTTTTTTGGAAATTGTACTGAATTTGGTATTATTTTACGAACTTTCGTGAAATTAGTGGGTGATTTATTGATATTTTACGAAATGTTTGGACATTTGGAAAGCAGGAATTTATTGAGTTTCTGTAAAATTCTGGAATTTATCAAGTTTTTTGGAATTTGTACTGGATTTATTGATATTTTACGAAATATTTGGACATTTTGGAACCTGGAATTTATCAAGTTTACAGGAAATATTGAAATTTACCATTTTGAAAGCTGAAATTTACTGAGTTTTCGTAAAATTTCAAAATTCATCAAGTTTTTCGTAATTTGTACTGGATTTATTGATACTTTAAGAAATTTTTTGACATTTTGGAACCTGGAATTTAGCAACTTTTCATCAAATATTGGAATTTTTCTAGTTTTTTAGAATTTGTACTGGATTTGTCATTATTTTACGAACTTTTGTGAAATTAGTACGTGATTTATTGTTATCAATTGAAAGCTGGAATTCATTCAGTTTTTGTAAAATTTTGAAATTCATCAAGTTTCCCGTAATTTGTACTGGATTTACTGATATTGTACTCAATTTCTGGACATTTTGAAACCTGGAATTTATCAAGTTTTCGTGAA
>JAPYZK010002623.1:0-16425 GCA_030522785.1 Platygaster equestris | reverse complement strand
CAAAGCGCATCCGAGTCCGCTGCAACAACTGCCATTCGTCCATTTATTATCAGCGCGATCCCACAAAGGTAGAGCCGCGACAACGATATCGCCAACCACTCTTGCGGGCCCCGAACTCCCCTCAACGACAGGGACTGCAGAAAGAAAATTCACTCCTTCTTCTACCTCCTCCTCCATCCTTTTTCTCGCACGTTTCCGAAATTCCTTTGCCCCCAGAACCATAAAACCCCCCTCCTCCAACACCTACATCTCTCGGCAACGAACTGCCCCCAGCACCCACAATTTCCCCTTCCCATTCCTGTCCTGATAACGATATTCCTCTTTCCAAAATCCTCCCCCCCCCCTTGACCCCTACTTCATGCGAAAACAGTTCCTCCGAAATAACATCTTCTTCCAGATCGCCCACGCCGCCTTTGAATTCCGCACCTTCGTCAAGCATTCCCCTCTCACTCCCCATACTTTCCGAACCATACGTACCGCTACCTCTCGTACCCCCTTCCACCTCCCTGCCTGCTTACATTCACCAAAAGATTCAAAAACCCGTCATTGAAAATATCCTACACCACAAAAAATCCCGAAAACCCTTCATTCGCCCCTACCAACCCCCGTCTCAAAATCCTGCATCCCCCGTGGAACGCCTGCCTACCCCCGGTAAAGAAATAAATTTTCTGTATTCCATAAATAAAGCGATTAGGTAGAATGTACTGTATGAGGCATATTTAACATATTCTTAAATATGAGAACTTCGATATTCTTTATTCATGTTGAGAAATAAAAAACATTCAACACATATTTTGCCTTCTGTTAAATTATTTCCCACCTTTCCCCACATCACCAGCTTTCCTCTCCACCGCGGAGCTGGCACGGAATTTGAATTTCGCGCCAGTATTCGTTTGCCGCGAACCATTCCGGTGGTTCGTGACAACTGCTACAAATGGTTGCCACATTCATTCCAGTCCAAAATTTCGAAAACAATGCGGAAAAATTGAATTTTTATGGCAATGCCATCGCGTAACCTGTCCTGGACCAAGGTTGCCAGGTCAAAGGGATGTCCAGTTAAGAACTAAATGTGACGATCGAGTTTAAGGACAAATCGGGTATGAAAATAAAGAGGGCGAAATTTAACACATTTCCGGATGTGGTTGCTATCGCTCCGATTGTCCAAATTTGTGGCTGCCCGCTTCAAAAAATGTTATTCGGTGGCGAGTCGGTGACAGGAACTGACGCGACGAACACGGAAGAGTGTTAATTTGGACGCGCTCCCCCGGAAACACGAAGGGTGCCGCGATATCGTCTCAATATGTACTTTTGGTGCAAACTCTGCACTTTCAGTACATCTTCATCCCAGCCCTTAATATTAAATAGAGCAAAAGATATGAATTTTTAAAAAATTTTTGCAATTTCTGTTCCCTTTTGTTATAAACAATTCGGACCAGCATTAAAATTTAGTAAAATATTATACCTTTCCGTTGCAATATGAACGGAGATCCTCCAGAGCTTGGTCGGAGAGTTATAACCGTATAAACAATAGCTCTTAGTTGTAAAATAGAATAAAACAATGAGATTTCAATTCGCGAGCGCAAATTCAATTGTTTATGTTACTACATACTCTTGGCTAGGGAATCCATGTGCATTGGTTGTTCGGTTAGCCTTGCAAAAAAACTTACGCTCAATAACAGAAAGTCCCTCGCGCTAACTGCATAATTAATAACTCATAGACTATAACAATTGGAAGGTCGAATTTGATATCACTTATTGCATAGCTATGGAACTATCTTCTATTGTAAAAATCAAGACTCTGAACCGATGATTTATAAACCTATAGCAATTTCAAATTTTTATCAATTTTTTAATCAATTAATGGCTAGCTGATGAACAAATAACGTAACGGCATCCAGAAAAACAGAACCTCATAGGAAATTTTCCGTTCTACAACTTTTATTTGAAAACTTTTTGTCCTAAGCGCCTTCGTTTTCGGCAATTTACGTTTTTATGAGAAAAAACATGGTTTTCCAACTTACGCCCCCCTCCTCGACCCGAAGCTCAATGAAATCGTTGTCCAATTTTAGTATCTATTGTTTCTACAATGCTAAAGAATGTTATCACCAATTTTGGGAACTGTACCAATTCTTCTATGAAATTTCGGTAATCCGATTGCACTACAGATACGATGAACGAATGAACTGGATCACGCTTGCACCGAAACCGGTTTGCGCTCCGTCCTTCTCTATCCCGTGGTTCATCGCGTCAATTCCTGTCACCGACTCGCCACCGAATAACATTTTTTGAAGCGGGCAACCGCTAATTTGGACAATCGGGGCAACAGCAACCACATCCGAAAATGTGTAAAATTTCGCCCTCTTTATTTTTATACCCGATTTGTCCTTAAACTCGATCGTCACATTTAGTTCTTAACTGGACACCTTAAACTCGATCGTCACATTTAGTTCTTAACTGGACATCCCTTTGACCTGGCAACCTTGGTCCAGGACAGGTTACGCGATGGCAACCTATCACTATTCCGAACCAAGGAATAGTGAAACAAAATATTTCTATTATTTGAAACAAAATTTGTCCTTTAGATCTATATTCACATTTTTGAAAAAAATTACCATGGAAATTCAATTTTTTCGCATTGTTGTCGAAATTTTGGACTGGGATGAATGTGGCAACCATTTGTAGCAGTGTCCAACCTATGATAATAGAGTGTTGATGAATGGATTTTCGCTTGAGTCCTATACTCCCAGAATTTTGCAGCGGGATCTCGGACTAATAAGCATTGACTGACCGAAATGTGGTATTGGCGCAAGTGGCCAGCGAATAGCTCACGAGCATCATTCCGAGAGAGATGCGCGGCAAAATCCGCTGTGGGCTATTTGGACGGCCAGAAATCCAATGCTTGGCCGTAAGCATTGAAAGTCGATCGGTCCGGAACTCGCGTAAGAGTTATCAAAACGCATGTTTGAAAGCCGCCGGGAGAGCATTGACTTGCCGTTTATACCTAAGTCGTACAGATACCTTTGACCGACCTGTTCGTTGGATATCTTTTGAGGAGGACTATTCGAACCAATAATTTTCCAGATTTAAGTTATATAGGGTGTACAGTGTAGAAAGGGAGCTCGCTCGGGATAAAATTTTATTGATACATCGATATGAGTTATCAAATATGAGCCAAAACCAACATATTATCACTAACAGCTGCGGTGATGTTCAAAAGAGGCTTTCAACCTTTGAATTCAAAAGGGGCTAACAACCTTAATGTTGCGAAAAGGCGTACAACCTTGTAAAAAAACGTCGTAAATTAGTTAACAACTCCATATAACGAAAAAATATAACATCTCCCAGTGACAAAAGGGCTACCGACTTTATTACATTGATAAGGAACGAAACTCTTCAAGTCTTATAATAGGTGACTTTTTCCACAATTTGCTTAGATTTACTAAAAATTACATTGTTAGCTTCAGTATAACTCAAAATTAATAATGAGCAACTTTTCATGAGTCTGCCATTATCGAAGCCTTATGATGGATAACTTTTTTAGAAATTTTATCCGATCGGCTGTTAATTGCGTGATTAGCTTCGTCATTAAGCGTAATGAATAATCATCAATTTGTTTTATTTTCCGCCATATTCTACACTTTATGACAGATGATTTTTCGAAATTTGCTTAGATTGACTCGAAATCCCATTGCTAGCTCCAGTATAGCTTAAAGTTGATAATAAGCAAGTTTTCATGAGTCCGCCATTATCGAAGTCTTATGACGGATAACTTTTACAGACATTTTATCTGATCGGCTGTTAATTGCGTGAGTAGCTTCGTGATTGAGCGAAATGAATAATTATCAATTTGTTTTTCTTTCCGCCATATTCTAAACCTTATGACGGATGATTTTTTCTCTAATTTGCTTTGATTGACTCGAAATCCCATTGCTAGCTTCGATATAAGTCAAAATTGAAAATGAGCAAGTTTTCATGAGTCCGCCATTATCGAAGTCTTATAATGGATAACTTGTACAGAAATTTTATCCGATCGGCTGTTAATTGCGTGAGTAGCTCGAGGTGATGAAGCAAAATGAATAATCATCATTTCTTTTTTATTTCCACCATATTCTCAACCTTATGACGGACGATTTATTCCAAAATTTGCTTATATTGACTCGAAATCCCATTGCTAGCTTCGGTATAACTTTAACTTAACAATAAGCAAGTTCTCATGAGTCCGCCATTATCGAAGTCTTATGATGGATAACTTTTCCAGAAATTTTATCCGATAATAAAATGCGATAATTTTTTCTTTTTACTTAGATTGACTCCAGATCACATTGTTAGTTGCAGTATGACTTAAAATAAATAATAAGAAAGTTTTCATGAGTCCTCTATTAGGCAGGTCTTATTATAGATAACTTTTCCAGAAATTTCATCCCATCGACTCCGAATAGCATGAGTAGCTTCGTCATAGAGCAATGTGCATAGTTATTAACTTTTTTTCGTTCCGTTATATTGTAAACCTTATTACGTATCCTTTTTTTTCAGTTTGTTGAGATTGACTCTAAATCACATCGCTAGCTCCAGTTCAACTCGAATTTGATGATGACAAGTTTTTGTTAGTTCGCCAGTATGGAAGTCTTCCAATCGACAACTTTTTCGAAAATTTCATCCGATTGGCTCGGAGCTGTATAAGTAGCTTCGGTATAGAGAAAAATGAATGATTAATAATTTTTTCTTTCTCTCCGCCGCATTTTAAACCTTACGACGAATAACTTTTTTCAAAATTTGCGCCGATTGACTCGAAATTACACTGTTAACTTCGGTATAACTCAAAATTGAAATTAAGCAAGTTTTGACCAGTCTGCCATTATGGAGGTCTCATTATAGATAACTTTTGAAAAAATGTTATCCCATCGGTTTGTAATTGTGTCAGTAGCTTCGTCATAGGACAAGCTGAATCTTTTTTTTTTAATTGACTTAGATTGACTTGAAACTACATTGTTAGCTTCGGTATAACTTTATATTGATAATGAGCAAGCTTTCTGGGTCCGCGATTATGGAGGTCTCGTAGTGGCTAACTTTCTGAAAATTTGCATCCGATTGGCTTAGAATCGCATGAGTAGCTGTGTCATAGAGCGAAATGATAGATTATCAACTTTTTACCGTTCCGCAATATTCTAAAACTTATGACGGATAATACGGGGACGATACTAAAATTCTGATTCAAATGAATAATCCTGCAACAATTTGCAGGAATATTTCATTTTCGCGAGAATTTAAGAAATATCCCAGTATTTTATCGGGATTCGGTAAATTCAAAACACTTGGGACAGTATGTACAGATGTGAAGCAGATTTCCGAAATTGCACTTTTTCAAACATAATTCCTTATTATTATGACTGGTATCCATCTGTTTTTGATGTTAAAAACACACATGATCTTATACTTGCAATTTTAGGTCATTTTTCACTTTTCGTGAAATTTTGCAATTTCGATTTTTCGTTCGAAATCTGAATGAAATCACTACAATTTTCCATTTGTTCTTTTCGAATTTTCTAGAATTCAAAAATTAATTCAGATTTTGTATACATCAGATTACCACTTTATTTTTTGATAAAATAATTCAATGTTTTCACACTTTTGAAGGGTGTTCTGACACGTTGAACTTATTCGTGTGTTCACAGTAAGAATTATCTGTACAGTTAAAATTATTGCCACAAATTCAGTTATATTTACAACATTCATTGATTTGCAAATTAAATTCAAGCCATAAAGTACATTCGTATCATGTGGTAAAACCATGTTTGCATATTTCGCTGTGTGAAAGTATGTAATCCATCGCATTTAAGCTTGAATTTCGCTTGAGGTGAAGTCCCTCCGTGGCTACGCCTCTGTTCCCGAACCAAACATGAAACCGTAGTGTATGTGTCGAGTCTGTCGAATTTTTGATAAATCAGAATTAGGCGATCAAACATTCTGACGGTCGAAGGGTCAAGCAGAAAGACGGCATGCTGTTCGACTGGCCGCTCTCTCCCACAACCTTCGCATCTTCGCGTCCATATGTTTTCCGGGAAATGTGATGATAATTATCCGAGTTTGCTCGGATAGTTAGAGAAAAAGATATCCATCCTAATGGCGGACTCATGAAAACTTGCGCATTTTCAATTTTGAGTTATACCGAAGCTAGCAATGGGATTTTGAGTCAATCTAAGCAAATTTCGGATGAAATCATCCGTCATAAGGTGTAGAATATGGCGGAAAGAGCAACAACTTGATTTCAACAACATTCATTTCGCTTTATCACGAAGCTACTCACGCAATTAACAGCCGATCGGATAAAATTTCTGATGAAGTTATCCATCATAAGACTTTGATAATGGCGGACTCATGAAAACTTGCTCATTGATAACTTTGAGTTATACCGAAGCTAGCAATGGAGATTCGAGTCAATCTAAGCAAATTTTGAGTAAAATCATCCGTGATTAGGTAAGATTATGGCGGGAAGAAAAACAAATTGATGATTATTTATTTCGCTTCATCACGAAGCTACTCACGCAATTAACAGCCGATCGGATAAAATTTTTGAAAAAGTTATCCATCATAAGACTTCGATAATGGCGGACTCATGAAAACTTGCTCATTATAATTTTGAGCTATGCCGAAGCTAACAATGGGATTTTGAGTCAATCTAAGCAAATTTTTAAAAAATTATCCGTCATAAGGTTTACACTATGGCGGAAAAAAATAATAATTCATTTAGCTTCTTGGCGAAGCTGCTAATGCAATTTGGAGCCGGTCGGATGAAATTTGTAAAAAAGTTATCTATCATAAGACCTCCATAATCGCAGACTCATAAAAACTTGCATATCATCACATTTGAGTTATACTGCAACTAACAATGTAATTCTGAGTCAATCTAAGTAAATTTTGAAATAAATTATTTATCGTAAGGTTTACAATGTAATGGAACGGAGAAAAATGAATCGTCATTTATTTTGCTAGTAGAAAGATGTTACTCTGGCCGGTCATAACAAATGACGTCGCTACGGTACCGGGTTATTCCTGCGGCGCATCTCGCGACCGATTTTACGAGTATCGGATAACACCGTGGCACGCGTCGCGGATGATTTCGAGGGGGTTCTGGGTTACGCACATCTTTTAGGGTGTAGAGTTACACGGTAACTCATCTCAACGACCGCTGTTTTGGTACGTCTAAATATAAGTTAGGTCGCTCGTTATAATATATTTATATCTTCTCGATACCACGCTTCATTCGATTATTCGATCTCTCGATTAGGCGAACTTTAGTTACTTGATTATCGGTTTTGAAAATATCTATTTTCATTCGTACCTCGCACCTCCTGTTCTGTAATTAGTTCAACCGAAAATGTCACGATCAACCCTGTTAATGAAACGTGCGGAATTAAAAAAAAAGTCGGAAATACAAATAGAAAATATTCAAAAAGTAGAAAAAATATTGATCGACATCGAGAATAATCGGATGCTGAGCGTAAAGTTTTTGCGACTAAAATTGTAATCACGACGTTCATGTACGTAAATATACCCCTCTTATTCCTTCTCGATTTACGTTTAAATGCGTGAATTTATTCTCACTCCTCTCAAAAGTCCATTCCCCTTTAGCTGTAAATAACTACATTTCGCTTCCGTGTTCGATATTAACAAATCCAGTTCGAAAAGTATGAGAATTGGTGCATATTTGGGACCGGATGGAATTTTCGTTCCAAAAATTAAGATTCGCAATAACAAATTTGGGAAAGGTGTCTCTCTTGATCTCATCGAATGGGATCATCTCGTGGAAAATTTCGAAGCCATTTCTTCCCACATGGGTTTTTCTTTGGAAGAACTTCCAATTGTTCAACTGGGCGAGGACTGCAGCATTTCGATCGAGAAAGGATTCACCAAGAAATTCATCCTCATCACGAAGCAGGAAAAAGACGTACCGGATAGGAAATCACTGGTGTGGATCGCGGATTCTACCTTTTTACACATGAAAAACCTGAAGGGTTGCATCAAACATCAGATTCAATTCTTACGAAGAGTTGTAAACGACTGGGATAAAATTATGGGAATACTGAGCACAACCAGCGGTGCTACGATCGAGCAACGTTACGAGATCGTCAAAAGTCAACTAGAACCTTGCAAGCGCGAGAAATACGACTACCTCATCACCGAGCTGAGAGATCCAAACAATAAGTTTGTAATGACTGTGCTTACTCGGTAATAATGATATTGATAATTTTTCTTCCGATAATGTCACAAACTTTCTATTGAAATTTTTACGTATTAAATAAACTTTTTCTCACAATACATGTATTAAGTGATCCCCATGATGATAGCGCGAAAATAAGGGAGAAATATTCGAAAAAACATTGTCATCGTTTGGATTTCGTTTGGAGAGTTTTGGAGTTCGCGAAAAAACGTTTGGAGGTCAATACTTAATTAATGAATGAATAATGAAAATTTGACCATGATGTTAGCGCCAAAAAGTTGTAAATGTAAAATATTCAATTCATAAATGGAGTAGACAGGGCGATTGGAAATCGTTTGGAGGTCGCGAATATGTAATTTTTATCGTTTGGAGGTCAATATTTGATGACTAATTAGCAAAATCAATAGTTGCGTTCCGCGGGTCGATGATTGATCTGTTCAGTCGGTCTATTCCGAACGTTCCCATATCTCGATTCATCAATTATGTCCAATTTATGCCTTATGGCTGATTCCCATTAATAATCGTAGCGCATACGCGAGTGTTACATTGAAAATGGATTGTCATAATCATGCGATCGTTTTTTATCAATTGTGAAAAAAATATCGATCTCCAATCAATAAAGTTTATATATTCGTGAACTCCAAACGAAGTCCGATAGTCCTGTCAATTCAATTTACGAATTAAATGAATTTACACATTTTTGGCGCTAACATCACGATCGAATTTTTATTATCCAATCGTTAAATGACTATTGACCTCCAAAAGTTTTTTTTCTCGAACTCCAAAACTCTCCACACGAAATCCAAACGGTTATATAGACTCTCCAAACGAAATACAGACAATTATATATTTGTTCGTATGTATTATTTATTTCTTATTCTCGTAATTCGTGCCACCATCACCATGTACTCTCACGTGATGACGCGCATGCGTCACATGGGAACGTTCGGAATGGACCGACTGAACAGATCAATCATCGACCCGCGGAACGCAACTATTGATTTTGCTAATTACTCATCAAATATTGACCTCCAAACGATAAAAATTACATATTCGCGACCTCCAAAGGATTTCCAATCGCCCTGTCTACTCTATTTATGAAATCAATATTTTACATTTACAACTTGTTGGCGCTAACATCATGGTCGAATTTTCATTATTCATTTGTTTTTTTGCGAACTCCAAAACACTCCAAACGAAATCCAAACGATGACAATGTTTTTTCGAATAATTTTCCCTTATTTTCGCGCTATCATCATGGGGATTATTAAGTGTTTGGTGTTTTTTATCTACCCTATCTGACTCTGCATTTATTAATATACTCATTGTTATAAAAGAAGAAACACTGGACAGTATTATTCATTACATAAAATGGCTTCGACGTTACCACATCCGTTCACTCTAGTTGTTTCGGGTCCCTCAGCTTGTGGTAAATCTTTTTTCACAAAGAATTTTGTCAAAAATTTAGAAATATTATGTGATACTGGATTGAAAAGCATAATTCTATATTACTCGGAGTGGCAACATAGGTATGAAGGTTATAAGAAGGAAGGTGTTTAATTCCGGGAAAGTGTACCACAAAGTAACGATTTTTTGAAAGATTCCGAACCAAAACTAGTCATTCTCGATGCTTTGATGCGGAAATCCTCAGGAAACGCCGTTGTCGATTTATTTACGAAAGGTAGTCATCACCGGAACTTGAGCGTTATCTACATTACCCAAAATTTATTACACCAAGGACGAGGTCAACGAGATATTTCTTTGAATGCGCACTATATCGTCGTTTTTAAAAACCCGCGCGACAAGGCTCAAATCAATCACCTCGCTCGTCAGGTTTTCCCTGAAAATCCACGATTCATCACAGAAATCTACCAAGAAGCGACGTCTAAGCCTCACGGATATTTGTTTCTGGATTTGAAACAATCTACTCCGGATGTATACTGATTTCGTACTTGTATATTCCCCGATGATGAACTCAATTTTTTTTTACATCCCCCGTAAAGGTATAAATACGCTCGATTCCGAACATTTGATACCAGTCGTACATTTGTGATACCCAACAAATCACCTTTTTCCGCTAGAGAAGCCGCTGTTTTGAAGGCTTTGTGTCTTCTCAATACGGACCAGAGAAAATCCTTACTCGCGAAAGCAGACAGAGGTTTGATCAAATGCATTTTTGAATGCGCTTTCAATATTTTAAGCGGTAACGTTTCTTTGAAAAAAAATCAAATATCTTGTTTGAAAAGACAAGCTAGAATTTTAAGACGTCTCGCAGAACCGAAAAGTACATGGTATAGTAAAAAGAAAGTTATTGTACAACAAGGAGCAGGAATTTCACCGTTCATAATAGGCCCGATACTCTAAATTGCGCTAAACGCAATCTTATCGTGATGGAACTTGCTAAAAAGATGGTTTTGGTCCCTCAAGAGTGCATCGAAAAAATTCACCTACAAAGTAGGTTAGATACAAAAATGGGGTATGTATCAACGAGTACTAGAGCGCTATCGACGTGAAATAGACGGTGCGCGTAAAGAAACCTATAGTGTAAAAAATGAAGAGGAACGAGAGAAAGAAAGAAAACCCGAACGAATGGACCAATCAATCATCATCGAAAGCATACCAGAAAAATTTCGTGAGAAAGCTACGGGTCTTCTCAAATGGTTGGAAAATAGCCCGGATTCTGTAGTGACATAAGATCGTATCGGGAGAGTATCTATCAATAATAAAGTGATTGAACGCTCGAATATCATTGATCTCTTGAACGATGCCATGAGAGCTAGAAAATCTTCTAGCCCTATCGGTCGTGTTCGGTTTGTTCGCGTCCTTCGAAGTGTCGGTATGCCTCGAGAGTTTATAGGAAACAACGAACTATGGTACAAAGATCGCCTTCTGATTACTCTCAGAAACATACACCGGAAAACGAGGATTTATTTTCCGGTGCTGAAGCGAGTACCCCTGAAAATGTCTCGAAACACAGCAAGTCGAGTTTGTGGAAAAGATTGAAGTTACAATGAATCTCCTGAGAATTCATTTTACAATCTTGGGAAGAAAACTGCGTATTCTGGTAATAAGGCTACATTGCAACACATCCACCGTGATAAGATTACAAAACCCAAAGTAGAACACTGGCATAAAGCACAAGATGCGTACACTTTGCATAAACCTGTCAAAAGGAGATACCCTAGACGTTTTTGCAATGTCGGAAACATCGACGATGTGTGGGAAATTGATTTAATTGACTTTAGATCCTGAATATCAGATAATGACGGATTTTGTTATATCTTGGTAGCTATAGATGTTCTCAGCAAGTACGTCTGTGTCAAATGTATTAGAGATAAGACTAGTGCGAAAGTATCAGCTGCGTTCACGCGGATTCTCTCACGTAGTGGGACTCGCTTCCCTATACAACTACAAAGCGACAAAGGAAAAGAGTTCATCGGAGAACCGTTTCAACAAATGCTTAGAAAACGCGAAATTTTTTTCCGTGTGGCAAGAAACCCCGATGTAAAAGCTAGTATTGTCGAAAAGAATAATCAGAACGATCAAAGAACGGTTATGGCGTTACATGACGCATAAAAACACGAAACGCTACGTTGACGTATTGCAAAAAGTTGTGAAAGACTACAATGATACAAAACACTCGAGTATAAGAATGGCTCCCTCTGATGTTTCGTTACGTAACGCTGCGGAAGCTCGAACAATGTTACGACTAAATTTACGACGCAACTACCTTAGCTTGTACGATTAAATGGTGATTGGGTTGTCGATTTGACAGAAATTCAATATCCTCAGACTTTTCTAGACGTTTCGAAAGAAAAACCGGAGGATTATACAATTTTTCTGTGGACTAGCGAAAAATGTGAAAGAGTGTTTCTCGGAATCAAAACCCTGCATCCTGGAGTTTATACACGGTTAGGAGATTTGATCGACGACATAAATACTACGTCCCCTATTTTTAATTATCCGAAATTCGGGATAACCCTGGGTGGATATGTTTCTTTAGATAAAAATTTGTAGCGAAAAGTGTAAAGAAATAAGACATGAGTTGGATATCCCGTATCCTTTGCAACAAATTGTTGGGTTTCAAAATCAAAATTGTCTGAGTATCGGGGATGGCTCGACATTATTTTCCACACACCCGGCCTATTTATGTAACATATCACCACAAATGCTCTTTGTTCATACGGATATTTGCGAGCGACACGTTACGGGAGATGTGCAAACACCGCTACTTCGTATTGTACTCGTAGATGTACATCATCATAAATACGGTACTATAAAAACTATGAATTTTTCTCCTCTAAAATATTTACCGTTAATGCAGACTAATTTCCAAACTTTGAAAATAGATATAAGGGACCAATTCGGTAATCCTGCTCCATTCGAGCACGGAACTTTGACTGTGACGCTCCATTTTAAACGTATCGGGTAATCATGAGTTTCTACATTGATCATTTCGAGAGCCAGATCGGTTACGAGAGGGGGATCGGTCGTGTTTTTGTAAGATCACCGTACCAACGGGGACGTGGAATAGGTTCTTTTCTTGGTGAATCATTTCGTACAATACTCCCTTTGATAAAACGAGGCGCTCACGCCGTAAGGAAAAAAGCTGTGAGAGCAGGCATGAATATTGCTATGGATGTCGGTCATGAAGGTGTATCCTTTCCAGAATCGTTTGAAAATAGATTCGGAGAATCAGGGAAAAATTTTAAACGTGAAGCGGAAGAGAAAATCGAGGAACTCATGAAAGATTCAGGGTATGAAACAATTAAACGTCCGAAAAAACATCATTCTAAATCACGACGTGCGGCACGAAACACCCCAAATAAGATGAAAAAGACATCCGCCAAAAAAAAGGAAAAAGTCACAAAAAACAGTCGTAAAACAAAAGGTAAAAGAATCGTAAAAAGACCAATCAGTGATATTTTTGCCTAATAATTGTTTTCTTACACGCTCATTCGTGCAAATGCATTAAATTAGAGCTGGAACTTTTCTAAATACCCCCTACACAAACAACGATCGAAAAATCTCAATGGGTTAATGACAAACCTTTTTTCTCCCTCACTGATGATTCCCCGATACAATTTGTCGTCCCGAGTTCGGGGGATGAATACACAGACTTGGCGCATACAATGTTGAGCCTGAAAGTTAAAATCGTAATATTGAAAGATAAAGGAAACGCAGGGGGAATAGACAAGTTTGGCCCCGTAAAAAATTTCCTCCATTCTCTCTTCAGTCAAGTCGACGTTTTCTTCAACCAGAAACCTGTCTCGCCGACAAATAACTCTTACGCATACAGGGCATACATGGGGACACTACTGAATTATAATTCAGATGCGAAAAAATCACATTTGGGCACTGTTTTATGGGTTACTGATAAGCCTGGAGCTGTGGATGATACAGGTACAAATAACGACGGTCTAGTGAAACGTATTTTAGAAAGTTCTTAAACCGTGACAAAAGCGTAGACATGATTGGTCATTTCTATTGCGACGTATTCAATCAAGAAAAATTTTTGACAAACGGTGTGGAAATGTGCTTGAGACTTGTACGATCTTGAGACTCTTTCTCATTAATGGACGCTACAGGATCCCGCAGCGTAAAAATTATAGAAGCTTCTTTACACGTGCGACGCGCCAAAATAGCACCTGGACTACTTTTGTGACATGCTAGAGCGTTGTCGAAAACAACCGCAAAGTACCCAATGACTCGTGTCGAGGTGAAGGCAATAACCATTCACAGCGGATTGCACGGGAAAACTATAGATAACGTCATTCTAGGACACCTTCCTAAACGCATCAGTTTGGGATTTGTCGACAATAAAGCCTTCAACGGCGATCGCGTTTCGATTCCTTTCAATTCCTAAAATTATAGAATAAATTACCTATCCCTCTGTGTGGATGGAGCGCAAATACTATCGAAACCACTCCAGCTTGATTTTTCAAACGGTCATTACGTCGATGCTTTTCATACGTTTTTTACCGGGACAGGAATACATTCTTCAAACGAAGGAAATAAAATTTCTCGCTCCGCGTACCCTAGCGGGTATTCTCTATTCGTTTTCGATTCAACACCGGATCTCTCAGCTAATAACAACTCTCACTGGAATCTGGTTAAACACGGTAGTCTTAAAATCGCGGTTCGATTCGAAGAAACCCTGAAATCGACGACAAATTGTATCATTTATACCGAATACGACAGCGTGATCGAAGTTGACGCAAATCGCCAGGTGATCGTAGATTTCGCTGTATGAGTCATCACCCCCACTCCATCACTATATTTTAACAGCATCAGGATCAAAACGCATCAGTTACGTCGCGACAATCGTAAGCTATGGATCTCGTGATTGATATTCAGGGTCTCCGCGACGTAAGCGGACGTTTCATACCCAAGGAAATCGCAGTAGTGTCGATGAGATGCGAGAAAAAATTAACGGGACATTTCATCGTTACGCCTCCTTGTTCCTTCGAGGGATTAACCAAACCTTTTCGTACGCAAAACAATTGGTTGACAAAAAATCATCATCGCATCGAGTGGTACGAGGGAAATGTTCTCGCAAAGCAACTTTACGCAGATTTACGAGGAGTTGTCAAAAAGGCCGATCGTATTTCCGCAAGAGAAGTGGACAAGGTCGTTTTCTTAGAGAGTATCAGCGGAAGAGAAGTTATAAATTTAGAGGATTTTACCGACTGCCACTCATTCAAAAACCTAGCACTGTCGAAGAAACATTGCTACTTGCACGCCCTCCGTGGAGACTCTGTTCGCGCATTGAACCACGTTCACAAATTGAGAAAATGGCTCGAGAATCAATGTGAGTCTACAAGTAAGAAGAAGGAGGAAATTCCAAAACCAGATGAACAGCCTGGAAATTTTACATGCTTTGAATCTTTTGGGGTCCAACGGAACTATCGGCGTTCATCCCGCGGATCGGGTCCCGACGAAGTGGACGAAGCCGACGGCGATAGTAGCTAATACCGACGACCACCGAAAACCAGGCACCCACTGGGTTGCCTTCCACGTCGGGGAAAATGTTGAGGGAATCTATTTCGACAGTTATGGACTTGCTCCAACCGTTGAGGACCATATCAAACGACTCAAAGCAAATTGCCGATTCTACAGCTGAAACACTTGCCAATCACAAAGCAAAATTTCTGAAGTTTGTGGGCAGTTTCGTATTATTTTTCTATATTTTATATGTTCTGGTTTCGAACTGTTTCGATTCGCTTCAATATTTTCCGCCGACTATGAAAACAGCGACCGGATTGTTCACGAATTCTACGATTCTCTCATGAAACTCACAACTGGAGCACCGACCCTTCAGCTCGCGGTGGTGGCGGAGCACCTATCCAAATTTGTTGCGCGAAAAATATTGTATGATATAATTAATATAAAACCTCTATGTATTTTTTTTAACATGTGTGAATAAACATATAATTATTCGAACACGACTGCTACTTATTGATTGGAATCTTTTAAACTTTCTTCGAAAATCGTATGTGATTAGTAGAAATAAATTGAAACAAATTTCATCGTTTGAACATTTTTTTATTCATTTAGTAAAAGTAGATTTGGATCGATCCCTTATATTTACTGATTCAAAAATACTTTTTTATCGTCCAGGAGTAATTAAGTTCAATTCTTAAAGTATAAAAGTTTCAGACATACATTGCAAATGTAAAGGTCGGCCGTCGCTTGTTGGTTAATATTCAAAAGACGTAATATTTTTCCATTAAAAAGAAGTGATATCAAAAACAGAGTCGCTTTCAGACTTTCTCTAACATTCTAATATTATATGCACCGACATCTATGGAATAGAAAAATCATTGTGATGACGGGTTAAAAATCGCTCGACGGCCCGCTTTTTTCTTTCCTTTCTACATCTTTTGCTGTACAACTCTTCTATAGAAAAGTTGTATAGTTGTATTGACTATGAGTATACATACTTATATTCAATAATATTTGATCGATATCGTTCCAATTTGACATCTCACATTTTACACTTAGAATTTCAATAAACGTTATTTGCTGATATCACAGATGTCGATAGGCTAAATTTGGAAGTACAACTCGAAAACAAATGCAGCTTTTTAAAGGAAAATAATTTTTCTTTCTCTATCTTCCACCTCAGAACGCATTTCCTTCAACTCATAAAAATAGCGGGCCGTCGAGCGCTTTTTAACCCGTCATCACATTGATTTTTCTATTTC
>JAPYZK010002622.1:0-14270 GCA_030522785.1 Platygaster equestris | reverse complement strand
GTCCCAAAATCCGAAAAAGATCGTTAAAATTCCAAAAGTTTCCAATATCACGACATATTTTGATTTTTGTTTCACTTTTATTCTGCTAAATGCATAATTTTACAAGAAAGTCTAAAAAAATATTCCAGAAAATTATTCAAAATTTCCCAAAATGTTAAGGAATGTCCACATTAAAAAAAAATGCCTTAAGTTCCTTATATCGATGACATTTCTCAATACTTCCAAAAACACAGTCAATAGTGTAATTAAAAATATCTTTAAAAATTTCAAATGTCTTCCAAAGAACAATCATTTCAGAAATTTCGGAAGGCTTTCAGAAAGCTGTCAAAAACTCCATTTCTATGTTTCCCATAAATTTCTATGTTTCCCATAATAATCATAAAGCTCGAAAACTTGGAAGAATATTTCGAAAAGTCCTTACAATTTCAAAAATTCTGGATAATTCCAGCAGAAGTGCAAAAGTGAACCAAAGTAATGTAAAATATCTGGAAATTCTGTAAAACTGTATAGTTCTTTTTGCAAATTGAATTCGAATATTCGTCAAAAACTACATTTCATCATGACAAACTCTGCAAGTTTCGATAAGTTTCCCATAACAATCATAAAACTCAACAACTCAAAAACCTTTTTCGAAAATTCCTCACAACTCAAAAAATTCTAGATAATTCCTGAAAAAGTGTGAAAATCAACCAAAATGATATGAAATTTCGAAAAATTCCTCATTCCTCCAAAAATTATCGCCATCTCTCGAAAATCAAAAACTGTCTCGTTCTTTCTATAAATACAAAAATTATTCTGCGCTTGCGGGATAGTCAATAAGCCATAGGTTTTAGTTCGTTTCTCCTTAGTTCGTACCCCCTCAAAAAAGAAGATCCTGAAAGTTGATATTAGGGTGGTGCATGTTCGCAGACCTCTCGCCTTTGGGTGACAAGAGCAGTAGCCTCGTCGACGACCTGGGCGGCGGTGGCGGCGGCTCCCTCAGGAACGGCAAGGGCAAGAAGATGCGAAAACCCAGGACGATCTACAGCAGTTTGCAACTCCAACAACTGAACAGGCGGTTCCAAAGAACGCAGTACCTCGCGCTGCCCGAGCGAGCCGAGCTCGCTGCAAGTTTAGGACTCACGCAAACTCAGGTAAGTCAGAATTTTCATCACACAGTTGACTTCATCGTGATATTTCTTCACCGTGCATATCATCCGGGGACGAGATTGCGATAGTTGTAAGAGTGATATCCGTAATGAATAAAAATATGGATTTTCGTCAGTATTTCGAAGCGGCGTTATTAAAATCTTACATCACACTATTACAATACATTTTTCAAATTCACGAACTATTAGAAAAAATGTCACCAAAAATTTTTAAGCTCTATGGACAATCTAAACCTCTCGAATTTTTGATGAAGCAAGAAAAATTCTTCTCATTTTTCCTCCATTTTTCCAGAATCTGAAAATCTGTCTACTACATCGAAAAATTTATCGCAAATTCCAAAAACCCCTTTCAGCTCAAAAATTTCAGCTGATCATCTAGAACCACATTGAATTTTCAGAACTGAGCAGAAAACTTTTTTTTCGCATTTCGTTTGACAGATCGAGCAAAATATCACATACATCGAAATCACAAGACCAAAAGTTCACATCAACTAAAACAGACTCCACAAATTTCACCCATAATCACTGTCAAACATTAAACTCAAAATTTCAGTACAGTTTCCCCCCCAAAATCCTCAATTTTCCCTCGTCCAGCCCAAACCAACATCACCCCCTCCCAACCTCCAAAACCCTCTCAAAACCTCCTACGTCCACCCAAAATTCCCAAACACCTCCAAAATCCTCGACTTAACAAGTAACCACGTAAGGTCGCGTTACATTCGCAACCCGACGCCATTTGTCCACTTTATCGATACAAATGACTTCCGTAAATCACGGATTCGCCACGCCCTGGACATCGTGGTGTCCGGTGAGCGCTGAAAAACGCGACTTAACGAGCCGCTCATAAATTTTCCCCGCAAACTTTTACTCTCGTTCATTAAGACGAATCGATCCAATTACGCGCTTTGTGCGATACAAATTCGCGCGTTTGTTTTACATCGCGGAGGAAAAATTAACCTCCGTATCTGTAAGCGTCCCTAATGAGCGCGCAACATGTGTACCCCGGGGAATATTACGCGCATTTGTTTCAATCACGGATGAAATTGAATCAATTACGTCTCAGTCTGTGCGCCGTGTTGTTGATTTAATCGCGAAGCTTTTTTTTTCTCAGAGAGCGAGCGACGGTTATCGTGCAGTGAAAGCAATCTCATTGTCTTCGTCCGTCCTCGTCTTTCTTTCTGAGAACGGCTTTTCTAATTCCTCGCTCTGATTGTATCGGGTGGATATTAAATTCGTGATTCATGGCATTGCGAGTGCGAAGAGAGGTGCCACCGAGGCTGGATCCGTGGATGTTTAATGAGTAGAATAACGATGCGTGGAGAGCGCATTGCCCGCGCCCCACATTGACCGCGGTATATTGGTTTAACTGTGTCATGTTATCATTTGGTAACCACTAGACGTTGATCAGCGATGATGCAGGGGATCGCCGAGCGGATAATTTTATTACATTAGGGGCTCTAAAGAGGTTACATTGCGGGGTCGGGTTATATACAATGGCATTATGGGTAACACGTGCATCGGGTTTCGAGGAACTTGGTGTGTGTATTCATATTATTGTTGCGCGTTTTATGCATGTTGTGTGGAAGTTGAATTGTGATGAACAGATGAGGAGATGAGTGAAGTTTGATGAGTTGAGGGGTACTTTGGAGTTGGGAAAGATGATGGGTAGGATGGAGATGGTTGGATGATGATTAGATGACTAGAGGATCAGAGCATGGGATATCATCTGATTATGATGAATTATATCTATGTGCCTTCTGATATGTGATGATATATGTGCATATATAATAATATATGCATATATCTGATGATATCTATACATCTCATTAAGGATGGTGGATGATTGGATATCGAGGAATCGAAGTTAATCGAAGAAAATCAATGGAGAGACGGAGATTGAGAATGAGATAATTAGTAAAGATGGATATTGATCAGTAGATAACCAGATGTAATTGAACATCTTTTTTATCGTATTGATGATAAAAAAAAGGCATAGATAAGTATATGAAGAGATTATTAGACGATGAGATGACTGTATATAATTGAATTAATGTTTATATTTATGTCATTGATGTCTGGAAGGAACAGACATTGATAGAAACTTTAGAGGATTAGACAATTAGTAAAAATAAAAATTGAATGTTATCTCATTAATGACTATATTGAACATAAGATATTGATGAAATTATTGATTTACCATACTAACATCAGTATTTTACCTAACGAGTGCACGAACGAGTGAGCTTTCGTGACGATTAACTGAATCTTTTATAGTATTTTTTAGAATTTTGGGTAATTTTTTTCGAACATATTTTTCAGAATCTCCATGTACAGTGTCAATAACATAATATACAAAAAAAAATTCTGTTAATTCTGTATTTCTGAGAAAAATTTTTGAGAATGTTTCGAAATCGATTCAAGTATTCGCGTGTTCCCCAGAAGTGTGAGAAATTTTTTCTATCATTCGTTGAGTTTTGACATGATCCAAACTCAAAAATCACGTAGGATTTATTGTTCGATACAAAATGAATATTGAATAAAAATATTTTGCGTTTTCTAATCTAAAGAGTTAGATCATATTATGAGAATTTCACAGAAATGCACTCAAACCTACAAATTTTGTTGGGATCTTCAAAAATGTTCATCAAATTTGAAGTCCTTGATAATTTTGATTGATCGTTCACAAGTTCAACGTACTGTTCGTAACTTTATGGTAATTTCAAAAGTTTTCGAAAATTCCTAATTACTTCTAACGAAAGTTCTGTATATAGTATTTGAAACGTGTATTTCTTATCGAAAAGCTTGGAGCTTTTGAAATCTTCTATGAAACTAATGTATTTAAATACTTTCATATTTTCTTACAAGTTTGATATTCAAGTCTTTGAAAATTCGGATATTTTTCTGGAATTCTATACTGCATTAGAACAATTCAAAATTTAGTTAATGAATTACATGAAATTAAAATTGAAAAATTTGAAAATTTTACCATTCCAACCGTGAGAATTACGAATTTTACGGTTTTCGAAAATTCTAGAATGAAATTAAAAATTCTCTGACTATAAAAAATCTCGATCTTCGAATTATTGAATACGAGATCTCTAATCATTGATCGCAGGATGTTCAGAAGGTTCTAAATTCACATCGTACATTTTAAATTTGACATCTACTTCCCATATTTCAAGGCTGACAAATTTATGAACACGAAACTACAAATCCATCTCCTGTACCTAAGAAAATGCAAAATTTGCCATTGTTATATCCCAGACACACACTTTTCCAACGTATACAAGCATATTTTAACAATTCCACTCCCGAAAAATTTTCTTCGGTGCGCTCCCCGATTATAGTATTACTATGGTATAAATTCATAGTATTCTCATGAGAAAACAGTGTCGATGAAACAATCTTTCCATTGTAAACACACAACTAGCAAAGTTCACGAAGCATCTTATATTATTCACAAGCCAAGACACAGTTCTCGAAGTATATCCCGGAAAATGCAAATTTATGATATTTCCCGAAGTGGCAATAGCCCCAGTTTAAAAACAACTCTCATGTACATTTTTTCCTTACAACGAAATCTTGAGATTATACTCAAAAAGATAAAATAATATCATAGATTTTCAAAACAAAATTTTTTATTTGGAAAAATGCAAACTTCGATGGCATGGTGGCGAATGCACAACTTTTTTTTGTACATGTGGACTATTGTACAAGGGACTATTGTACTATAGTCCACATGTACAAAAAAAAGTTGTGCATTTGCTACCATGCCACTTTGATTTGTATTTTCAAAATAAGAGTCGAAGGTTTTTTTTTTTTTATGAGAGAGTTTTCATGAAAGGGTGGAACTATACAAAAAAGTGCGAAAATTCATTTCTGAACTAATGAAATTATTCATAATTTTCCTTCATGTCTCCAAATCATAAAAAAAAGACATGAATTGCGCCCATAAATTCTCGTCATCAAAAAAACAGGCCCCCCCCCCAAGAACCACATTAATATGCAACCCCCCATAACTCATCAAAAATCCAAAAAACAAAAAAATTCCCCCGCGCGACACGGAAAATTTGAATATTGAATCAAGTGCCCCAGAAAATTCCGCGTTTAATCAAAAGTCAGGCCATAAATAATGACGAGCCAGGAATATTTTTCGACAACGAACGAGTTTGTCCGTAAAAAAAGCAAAACGAAAAAGACCATCAAAACCAGTGATTCCGAAAAATTCGTTCCCGCGTACGCGGGATAACTAGTCCATCAATACTTAGCGTCCTGGCCCCGTGCATAATCCGTAATCGGCCAATCAAGGACTCGGGTCCAGCTACCGTCTCGCGTTTCTTGTCATCGCCATCAATATGGCGCCTCGTTCTCTATCTTTTCGCGTCGCTCCACCTTCTTGCATCTCATCTCGTCCGGTGCCCGCAACCCCCCATTCTATTTCGCGATTCTTGTTCTTCCATTATTACTTTTTCCACGTCATCGCCGCGGAGGAATACAGAAAAAGGAAGTGAAAAAAGCTGCCACGGGGGGGTAAAAATCGAGATGAGGAACGGGGGGGAAGGGGGAGAGGTAAAACCACACATGCCTTTTTTCCTCGGGGCTCCAATTTCTGAGGATGAGGTAGCGGTCTCACAGAGACACGCAGAGTACACAGAGAACGCCGCGAGAGAAGGAGAGAGATGATGTACCGAGGCTTATACTTACATGCACGCGAGCGCAGGCGTGTACGTACGCCCGCGTACCTGCTTGCACGTACCTTGGGCGTGGTGTTGACTTTTTCTTCCTTTTTCGAAGAGACGTATATTCCAGGACCCGATCTCTCCTCATTGGTCCCGGGAATGCCAACACGTCGGAACGAGATTTGAAACGCGAAATGCGTGGAAGGATTTTCGATATGTTTTCGGGGTTTAATGAACTTGGGGAGTTTGGGAGGGGTGAGGTGTTGGAAATCGAGGAATGTTTTGACACGGGATATGGGAGGTTAGGCTGTGGGTTTGAGAATGTGGGATTAGAATTTTTTTGAGTGGATGAGTGCTTATGGATATAGTTGATGGTTGTTGGATGAAAATGAGTGGAAATTCACTGATTTTTGGAGGAAGTGTAGGGATTTTTGGGTGATCCAAGGGGGTAGCTGCAGAGATTTGGATCAGGGAGGGAGATTTTCTTTTATTTACGATTTCGATTTCTTTGAGTGAAAATTGACACAATTTGGATGAATATTCTGTAAGTTGAGACTGAGTTCGAGTTCTACTAAAAATGAGTGGAATCTCGCTTATTTTGGGATGATATTTCATTCTGAAAAAACATGGTTTGGTTGTTTGGTAGAATTTGTTCAAAAACGAGTGAAATTGCACTCAATTGAGTGAAGTTTCTACTTAATCTGGATTTGCAGAATTGTAACTTAAATTGAGTAAAGTTCCATTCGAAAAAATTTGGGGAGTGCAATTTTCATACATTTTTTTACAATATTTCGGAATTTTTGAGTTTTATAGACTTATTAAAGTCTGGAGGATTTTGAATTTTGAAATTTGGTAAGATTGTGAGTTTTGGAGATTTTGAATTATTGGAATTCTGATGTTTCGTGATTAAGAAGTTTGGAAGTGCTGGAGTTTAGGAATGTTCTGAGTTCTGCGGTTTTTTCAGTTTCGGCAATTTATTTCGAAAGTTTCGGACATTTTAAAAGTTCTGTAATTTTGAAGTTTTTAAGAATTTCAAGGACTTTGAGAGTTTCACAGCTTGAAAACTCTCAAAATTTTGGACGTATCAAATTTTCAGAGATATTGGAGATTTTTTAATTCGAGAGGTTTTGGAATTCGGAAGAATTTTCATGTTTTGGAAAATTTCTAATAGTCTAAGGTTTCAAACTTGTAAAGTCTTGAAATGTCCATAGTTACGCAAGTTTTGCAAGTTTTGATTGATCTCAAAATCCAAAAAAGATATATTTTTCAACTTTTGAAGCAAATTTCGATGGATTTTGTAATGTTCAAGAATCTCAAAGAATTTTGATATTCTGAGATTGTGTGCCATAGTTTTAGAAATTCGTGTAGTTTTCGAAAAATATAAAAATTTCAAAAGTTTTGCATAAAGAATTATGACTCTCTCAAGTTCCAAAAGATTATGAATATCTAAAATTTGGAACTGAATGATTTAATTAAAGTGTTCTCCATTTTTGGAACTACATCTAAAGTCTACATCATGAAACCCCTAAAATAAAAAAAAATCGCTACTATTCAACAATTTCACCATTACTTCCGTACTCGAAAAATTTACAAAATATTCAAAGTTATCACATAAATCTTCTCCACCGAATTCGGTACTTCTAAAAAATTCAGAAAAGACCCGAAATCACCCCAAAACCCCCACAAAAATCCCCTCAACACTCAACTAATTATCCACGATTTCAATTTCCAATACCAAAACCATCATTACCCCAGCCATCTCAATTGTCCCGAAAATTCGAGCACTTCCCTCCCCACCAAAACCCCGCACGTCAACCAACGCTCACCCCGTTAATGAGAAAATTACTCGAAACTTTGTTTCTCTTCCAATTAATTTACACGGGCCTTTATACCTCCCTCAAGTGCGCGTCAATTACCGAACCTATGTAAAAATACCAAAGGGTATACACAGGCAATTTCAGCTGACCCTGCCTCAACTCTAGTTTCTATCGACGCATTCGTCATTCTTGAACTTTAGCGCCGATGGAACATTGTAACTCTCAAGTCGATAATTGCCATCTAAATCTCCATGTTCGCGGCAAGACACGCCAAAAAAATTTTTACCGCGTTGATAAGTTGATCGCCCGCCAGCTTGTAATTAATTAATCACGCCATCCTCGGTGGAGCTTGTAAATTATTACGAGCTTTTTTTCGGAAATCTGTTCGATCGTTTAATCGGGCTTTATTGCTTGCCCGGTAGTTGTGAAAGTGGAGATATATAAATATTACGTTGGAGCGTAATTTCATCAAGCGCTGCAACATTGACGCCGGTGGTATCGATCGACCACTGGCGAAACCCCGATTTGCATAAGCCCAATAAGGAAATTCCCTAGTTATCGATCAGTAACGTTGGATCGCTTTTGATTTCCCTCGGGAAGCCGCCGGGGACGTGAGCCGGCTCCTGAAACGAGAAAAATCGGCCGTGGAACGGGTTGGGAAAAGTTTGGCATTTTTATGGGGTTCTGGAATGCTCTCTGAATCTGGATGAGTTAAGCTGAAGTGATGTATAGTGGATTTATGGTTAATGATTTTCATTTGTGAAATTTTTACTGTTGAATTAGTGGAGTTCAATTAATGATTTACTCCCTGAATTTTTTTGAGTGAAAATACCGCAAATCAAACTTGAATGAATATTTTACTCAAAATGAGTGGAATCTCCCTCATGTTAGAGTCGTATTTCACTCCAAAAAAATATAGTGGCACTCCAATAATATTTCTGAGTTGAATGTCACTTTTAAATAAGTGACATTTCACTTATTTTGAGGGGAATTGAGTACTCAATATTGATTTGCATGGTGTAACTCCAATTGAGTGAATCTTCAATAGACAAAATCTATATAGTTGTAGAATTATACTCAAAATTGGTAGGATGGAACTAATTTGAAGTGGAAAATTTAATTAATTGTTAATAGTAACTAGAAGATCACTATTGAAATTTAAAAGTGATTTTCTTGCATTTAGTAATGCTGGTGAGTTGAAAAGTCGTTAGAATTTTTCCGTAGGAGTCGTATAGTTCATTGAAAAAAAGGATAATGGTCAACTATAATTTAAAATTATTTTCTTCAACTGTCTCAGATCGAATAAATATAAATTTTACTATTATATATGAATTACTATTATACATGAAATAATCACGACTCATTTGAATAACAAATAGTCATTTTCCGAGATCTGACTGTAAATTTCGTAAAAATTTAATCAATAAAATAGGTGAAATTTTTACCATTTCGAAATAATCTTATATTACTACTATTTATCAGGCCCTTATTTCTACTATAAAATCAGTGATACAATATACTTTGACAGAATTTAATAATTACTCATTCAAATTAGTTATTTTTACTATTTGAGTAGTAAAAAACGACTGCATAGTTGATGATTCTTCACTATCTACGCGATATAATATGAAACAATGATTAATTAATTAGAACCTTTTCACTATTTGATAATGTAAACTGTTTTCAGTATTTAAATAAGTAATTTTCTACTATTCAATCTTAACTGGATTCTAACTGAATAAATTGGTAAACAACTGACGTACACATAGAAATTGAGCTAATTCAATATGAAAGAGCTTGTTCTAATAATAATAAACTGACTAGAAAATCTTCTAGATCTGAATTTGCATAATTGATTCGCACAATTATGATTATCAGATCATTATATAGTTAGGAATAATTATGTTATATTTTCACATTATTACACATTCATTTTATGATGTATATGCGTACATAAATGGACTGTTTGGAAATTTTTCCGTCTTGCAATTTTCCGAGCTGTATATTGATAGACTTTTCACATTTACCTAATGTTTTGAAAGAACCATCAAAGGAAAAAAATTCTCATGAGCAATAGGGTATCGAAGTATATTTTCATCTCAGTTTGAAATTCTAATTAAACAGAAAATGTATGTCCCCTCGAGCTTTCGAAATTTCTGAAAGATTAGAAAAATGTGCAGGTCTTTTCTAATTTTGATTTCTTCCTTTTTTAATATTATTCTTCGAAGGGCAATGAAAAGTAATTTTTCTAAAACGATTCTCGAAGATGTTTGGTTATATTATTTCGAAATTCTTTGAATATTCTGAATTTATGTAAAAACTTTCGGAATTGGAGATTTCAAGAGTTTCACGTGAAAATTTCCAAAAATGTTGGTAATTAAACTTCTGAACAGTTTACATCCAAAGAGTTGAAAAAAGTTCGTTCAAATTTTTCGAAATATACATATTTAGTGATGAGATCAATTCCGAAAAACAGTATGTAAAGCAAAAAAATCCACAAGTTCTTGTCACAGTCAAAAATCGAATTGAAGTTCGTATCCATAAATCCAAAACTCTATAATCCAAATAAAGCATCCAAATTGCGAGAACCGTAATTACACAATCAAAAATACAGAAAATCTGAAAACGTGCAGATGAGAAAATAATATTCTTCATCATTTAAAATTTCAGAAATTCACTCAATCTCAATCCGAAGAAAAAAAATTTTGAATAAAATACTCAAAATTACAATACACCATTAAGAATTTGAATTCAGAACTTCGAAAATCTGAAAAACACTATCCTTCTCAAAATTAGGAAAATCAAGTCTTTTTTCAAAATCCACCACCCCCAAAAAATTTCCACCCCCCTAAACTTCCCCCTTTCCCCCATGGTCACAACGCCACTTCTGCAAATCACACTCAAAATTCATATTGTCACGAATCACCCATTCGCGCAATTAACAACATGCACCTCACATTGAAAATGTATCCCCTTTTTTTCCTCCTATACAATCCCTCCCGAACAAAAATTCGTTGTCGAGCGTACAAAGACTCCCGCCCAAGGAACTCTCGATTTTTTCGGTTTTTTCTCTTTCCTCCGCAACACGTCGAACGCACCCTCTCGTGCAGGACGTTTCCCGGCCCTCCTGCCGCATCCTCGGGGGTAATTACGCTCAAGGTCCCGCAGGACTGCTCTTCTTCGTCCGTGGCACACGCGATGCGCCAGTTTCACGGAAAGAGCGGTACTGCCTTTTGCTACCAAAGGCCGGGAGGGTCGTATAATGCACGCCGGTGGCGCGAGCTTGTGTAGATGAACGCCCGGATAAGTGTTGTTCGCATATGAATGCATTTATGAATTTACCGTTCGTGCGTGTACGCGAATATACATATATTTCTGAAATATTCACGTGCGAAACGAAGGCATCGACGCAACGTCGCGTTTCGGCGCGTGAATCTCGCTAGAGAGATCCGTATTTTATCGTCCCCCGTTCGAGGATTCACTCGTTATGCCGGCAATTTTTAAAATTCATGAGCTCCTCGCCGAGAGTCCGGGATTTTTTTCTTCCCTTTGCTCGATACCGTCGAGTCGTTCCTCAACCGTGTACTCCTTTGCCGGCTCGCGGAATAAGACGTCACCGCATTTTTTCCGAGACCATGCGCGCGCGTGATCGTGGGTTTTTTCCGAGCGCGGAATTTTGCGCGGGGATTATGACTGGGATTGACAAGATTCTCGCGCGATTTAATAATTTACGAGGAATTCGCGATGGAGATGCTCGCTGCTACATGATCATCTGCGCGGTACACGCGCCATTATGTCGATGAGCGCAATAAGAATGATAAAGGCGAACGCGTAACTTGTTCGCGTATCGATGTGTGTGGAAAACTTGGGTTGGGTATGAGGAGGGTATGCTGAGAATAGGGATTTGGTAGGAATTATTTTATTTGGCTACACAGAGAAAACAGTATGGTTGCCCCAACCATATACGGAGAAAACAGCATGGTTGCCTCGACCATAAAAACAGTAATCTTTGCGCCAGCTATATGGTCGTAACAACCATAGATACAGTTGTACAAACAACAGAATCACGAATTAACAAACCTTAACATTTTTCGTGAGACTGTTTATAGTTTTTGATAAATCTTTTGAAAAATTCATAAACTTTCAAAAATTAGAATAAATCCACGACTTCCTATGTATTCCAAAAAATTATCAAAATTTCCGAAAAATCTCCACTGGAATGATTTCCGAACGTCTGCAATGATCTTTAAAGAAATGATGAAGAAACGTAGAAGCAAAATATCCAAAAACGAATTAACCTCACCCTCGTCAAACTTTTCCCAACCCTCTCAATCTACTACCACAGTGTTAAATACTGCCACGATTTCTCTGTGGTAATATCAGTGATTGATGACGTTCTCCAAACTCAGTTATATTCTTTGACAAAAGTATCGTCTTCATTGCGGCAGCGAGTGATGCGTAAAAAACTGTCGAGAAAGCAATTAACTTCACAATGCCATAATAATCGATTTCCCTCTTGAAACGTTTTTCCGAAGTGTAGAAAGTTCTTTTTATTTCACGGAACATCAATCTATGATACTTCTGGTTTTTTTAGACGATGATAAAGCCCAAGTGAGCGTGGCACTCAAGTGGTAATTTTACAGTTCTGTGTCGCAAATAATCACCAGTCTAGTTGAGTAATGAAAGAATGCTCTTGAGAAGAAATTGTCTTTTGTTGACTTCCTCTGGAGAGTTTGATTTTGTTTTTGCCTTTTTTTGGTAGGGCTAGGAAAACTTCGAGAGTTCTTGAGTGGTTTCCAATGACGGGACGAGGAACTCGTGATTTTGGGGGAAAATTGCCTTTTGTTCGTGAACTTGGATGTAGAAGCAATTTATTGTCTATTTTATTTAAGGATCATTATTGATTGATAACTTTTTACGGTTAATTGATGTTGATATTGGTATTTTTATTGGCGGATCGGAAAAGATGGGTGTTTTGGGACTCATATGAAGTCGGCTAAATTTTGTTGGATTTCCTTGTCGGTTACTATAATTATTTTATGTGTGTGATAATGAACGATCGAACATGCAAAGGTCAGCAGCGTGACATATTATCATGTCAGTGTATCGTGATGGGCAATGGAAATTTTATGTTATAGAATATTACTTTTATGGAAATTGATGGCGATTTGATGATGTGAGAAGAAAAAAAGAAAAATTCGGGTAATGGTGAAAATGTTTTCTCAAATGAGAAAAATTTTTTTCGTTTTGGAAAATTGTAGATAATTTCAAAATTAGTATTTCGGTATTTTATAAAAATTTTCATTTGATTTTTCAATATTCCACATAAAAATTGATAAACTTTTTCAAATCATGCAAACCTATATCGGTTTGATACATGATACTGAATTTGATAAAACTTTCAAAATCCATAAAATGTCGGACTATTTTTAGAATTCAGTGATGATTTTCATCTCTTCCGCAAAATTGACAATGTTTGCAAATTTTGACGAATTGAGACCAATTTTCAAAATGATACGACACGAATCAGTAAAATTTCAATTTCTTAACTTTACATTCCTATTCGAGATTTTTCGTAGACTCCATGAAAAAAAATTTAAGGAACCCAAATTTCTGTCACAAACTATAGGGGAAGGTGCCCTCGGTTGGGACGCTTTTTGTTTTTCATCAATATGAAGAATAAGTTCGTTGATATTGATACCTCCTATCAATTACAGATCAAGTTTTATACATAACTAATACCTCAAAATATATTATGTTGAACACATGACAGAACTGTTGACAATAATGTTCATAAAACTATGCAAACGTTCCAACCGAGGACACTCGGCCCTTAGTTGTGACACGTAATTTCTTTGTTGGAAAACTTTAGTTGAATATTAATTCATTAACTTGTGTATCGAGTAAACCAATGAAGTATAGTTTAGAGAAGCTAAAAAGTCTAGCTTGTATGTAGGGAGAAGGAGATAAACCGAATGAATGAATAAATAAATGAAATTGAATAAATAAGTCGAATAAAAGTTCACTTTTTATGACGGAAAGTGACTTCAATCCATATCTTGAAGTAAATTGCGAGAAATTTATTTTCACTGTAGCCATCCATGCCTCATGATAAAAGGAATCTTACGTAATTTTTTCAAATTTTTTAGTGTTTATTCACTATTTTTTTCGCTCTGTCCCAACCAAGGACCGTCCCAACCAAGGGCACCTTCCCCTACCATATTCCAAATCATCGATCCAAGGGCACCTTCCCCTACCATATTCCAAATCATCGATCATTTTCCTCCAATTTTCGAGTACTGCCAAATTTCAAAGAACTTCCTTAATTACAAAAAACCGAAACAACACCCTATAATCTGTTTTAATTGCAATATTAGGTTATACTCCTCCCAAAAACCACCCCTCAGATCCTCAATAAAAATCTTCAACACCCCAAAAAACCAAAAACCACCCAAAATTCAATAAAATACCCCACCCAAAGAAACAACATCTACCTCTCATCAGTGCAATGACTCCTATCTTCTTACTTTTCACGTTTTCTACATCACGCTCGCACTTCCCCCCTGTAAAAAGAAAAAACCCCCATTTTTCACCGCGGTTTGTTACCAGCTCGACATCTTCTATTG
>JAPYZK010002621.1:0-13592 GCA_030522785.1 Platygaster equestris | reverse complement strand
ACATAAAATACTATGTATTATAGATAACAGATGAGACTTGTGATATAAGTTATAATATTATAACTACAGGCTATTCTGTGACTGCAATAAGAAGAAATGCTTACAGATAGCCGTTTTTACAGACTTATGACTGTTTTCTAGTAGCTAAATGAATGTTTTTCCTTTAAATTTTTGATAATCCACGAAATAATCACGAAATAATTGTACATTAACATTACGTTACCAATCAGTATGTGACGGTAATTTTCACATCAGAAATCCCTTCTTCGATGGATTACCGTAATTTACGGTAATAAAACCGTAATTTACACGTTACATGACCAAAAAATATATGACCGGTAATTTAACATCTCTACTCGCTCAGGTTTAATATCTCGAAAACCTATAACCGAGAAATAACCAAATTGGTAGACGCACTCTAGGGGTCACCAGTTGTCATTAAGGCCATGAAAACAAAGAGCAGTCGATCCGTTGAATCACAATGAATCGATACAAAAACCTATTTTACGAGTAGTTCACAACTCAATAGACGCTCTTTAGAAGGCGTGAGCTTTCGATTGTTGATGTGAAGACAGTGAGCAGAAGAACTGTTGACTCGCTATCGATCGATATCTCGAAAACTTATTTTCCGTGAAATTCAAATCTTCATGGAAACGCTCTAGAAATAGCAAGCTGTAGTTCAGGGCTAGTGAAGCAATAAGCAGGCGATAGGTCGACACGCTATATATCGATATCATAAATACCTACATATTTTCCGGAAAATTTACTACTCGGTTGACGATATTCAGAGGTCACGAGTTGTCGCTCGGTCGACTGGCTGAGGATAATTATCTCGGGAACCTTTCATCCGATAGATTTAACTCTTCGTGAACGCTTTTCAAAAATAGCAAGGTGTCGTCCACAGCTAGGAAAACGATGAGCCAGCGATCGATCGACTCGCTAAGTGTCGATATTTCGGAAACCTATTTTCCGAAAAATTCAAAAATTCGTATCCGCACTCTAGAGGTCGCTAGCTGTCGTTCCAGGCTAGAAAACAATAATCAGGCGATCGGTCGACTAGCTTTAGCTTGATACCACAACAACATATTTTTCGATAAATCCACAACTTGATATACGCTCTCTAGAGGTCGGAAGTTGCTGTTTTAGGCTTAAGAAACAGTAAGCAAAAGTTCAAACGACTCGCTGAAAATCGATATCTCGAAAACCAGTTTTCCAAAAAATTTGAATTTTTGTGGACGCTCTTGAGAGATAGCAAGTTGTCGTTTGGAGTTTGAAAAATAATAAGCTAGCGGAAGTTCGACTTGTCATGGATTGATATCCTGAATATTATTCACCTGAAAATTTAGTACCTGATGGACGCTCTCTAGAAGTTGTTAGCTGTCGTTAGAGGCTAAAGAAACAGCAAACAGAAGATCGTACTACTCGATAAACGCCGATATCTGAAAAACCTATTTTTTAAAAAATTCACAACAGTAAACGCTATCTAGAGATCACGGGGTGTTGGTCCGAGCTGTAAAGAAGATGAGCCAGCGATCGGTCGACTCGCTAAGATCCAATATCTCGGAAACCTATTTTCCGAAAAGATCGAAAATTGGTTGCCGCACTTTAGAGGCCGCGAGTTGTCGTTCAAGGCTGGTAAAACAATGAGCAGGCGATCGGTCCGATCGGTCATGTTGGTTGTGTCGAAAACCTAACTTACGTCAAATTTTAAAATTGCTAGACGCACGCTAGAGGTCGTTAGCTTCTTGAACAAAGGAAAAAAAAGCAAGCAATCAGTCGACTTGCTCAGGTTTGATGTCTCGAAAACCTACTTTAAGAAAAATTTATCAATTCCGAGAAGCTATCTTGAAGTCGCGAGCTGTCGTTCGTGGCTGGAAACACAGTAAGCAGAACATCGGTCGACTCGCTCGTGTTTGATATCTCGAAACCCTATAACCGGAAAATTGAGAAATTGGTAGACGCACTTTAAGGGTCGCCAGTTGTCGTTAAGGCCGGAAAAACGAAGAGCAGTCGATCAGTCGAATCGCAATAGATCGATATAATAACCTATTTTACGAGTAGTTTACAACTGAATAGACGCTCTTTAGAGGTCGTGAGCTGTCGTTCGTTGATGTAGAAACAGTGAGCAGAAGATCTGTCGACTTGCTAACGATCGATATCTCAAAAACGTATTTTCCGAAAAATTCAAATCTTCATGGAAACCTTCTAGAAAGAGCAAGCTGTAGTTCAGGGCTAGTGAAGCATTGAGCAGGCGATGGGTCGACACGCTCTAGATCGATATCATAAATACCTACATAATTTTGGAAAAATTTACTTCTTGGTTGACGATATTCAGAGGTCACAAGTTGTCGCTCGGTCGTCTGGCTGAGGATAATTATCTCGGGAACCTTTTTTCCGATCGATTAAACTCTTTGTGAACGCTCTTTCAAAATCGCAAGGTGTCGTTCACGGCTAGAGAAACGATAAGCCAGAGATCGATCGACTTGCTAAGGTTCGATATATTGAAAACTTTTTTCCGAAAAATTCATAAATTCGTAGCCGCACTCTAGAGGTCGTGAGCTGTCGTTCAACGCTAGGAAAATGATGATCAGGCGATCGGTCGACAAGCTTTAGCTCGATATCACAAGAACATATTCTTCGATAAATACACAACTTGGTAGACGCTCTGTAGAGGTCGTAAGTTGCTGTTTCTGGCTGAAGAAACAGTAAGCAAAAGTTTTAACGACTTGCTAAAGATCAATGTGTCGGAAACCAGTTCTCCAAGAAATTTCAAATTTCGTGGTCGCTCTTGAGAGATAGCAAGTTGTCGTTTGGAGTTTGGAAAATGATGAGCTAGCGAAAGTTCGACTTGTTATAAATCGATATCCCGAAAACATTTTTCTTCAAAAATTCAGTACTTGATGGACTCTCTCTTGAGGTTGTTGGCTGTCGTTAGTGGCTAAAGGAACAGAGAACAAGAGATCGTAACACTCGATAAAGACCGATATCTATAAAACCTATTGTTCAAAAAATTTACAACTTGGTAGACGCTATCTAGAGATCAAGAGGTGTTGTTCCGAGCTGTAAAAAAGATGAGCCAGCGTACGGTCGACTCACTTAGATCCGATATCTCGAAAACCTATTCTTGAAAAGTTCGAAAATTGGTTGACGCACTTCAGAGGCCGCGAGATGTCGTTCAAGGCTAAAAAATCAATGAGTAGGCGATCGGTTTACCAGCTTCAGCTCGATATCACAAGAACATATTTTTCTATGAATCAACAACTTAGTAGACGCTCTCTAGAGGTCGGAAGTTGCTGTTTCTGGCTGAAGAAACAGTGAGCAAGACGTCATACGACTCGTCAAAGATCGATATTACGAAAACTAGTTTTTTAAAAAAGTTTAATTTTTGTGGACGCTCTTAAGAGACAGCAAGTTGTCGTTCGAAGTTTGAAAAATAATGAGCTAGCGAAAGTTCGACTGTTTATGGATCAATATCCCGAAAACTTATTTTTCTGGATATTCAGGATTCGATAGACGCTCTCTAGAGGTTGTTAGCTGTCGTTAGTGACTAAAAAAACAGAGAGCAGAAGATCGTACCACTCGATAAAGACCAATATCTGGGGAACGTATTTTTTAAAAAATTCACAACTTGGTAGACGCTATCTAGAGATCACGAGGTGTTGTTCCGAGCTGTTAAGAAGATGAGGCAGCGATCCGTCGACTCGCTACGATCCGATATCTCGAAAACCTTTCCTCCGAATAGTTCGAAAATTGGTTGACGCACTTTAAAGGCCGCGAGCTGTCGTTCAAGGCTGGTAAAACAATGAGCAGGCGATCGGTCGAATCGCTCATGTTCGTTATCTCGGAAACCTATGTTCCGTATAATTTCTACATTTCTAGACGCACCCTAGAGGTCGCGGGCTGTAGTCCAACAAAGGAAAGGAAAAGCAAGCAATCAGTCGACTTGCTCAGGTTTGATGTCCCGAAAAACTTTTTTAAGAAAAGTTTATGAATTTTGCGAGCTATCTAGAAGTCGCAAGCTGTTGGTCGTGGCTGGAAACACAGTGGGCAGCATATCGGTCGACTCGCGCAGGTTTGATATCTCAAAAACCTATAACCGAAAAATAGCAAAATTGGTAGACGCACTCTAGGGGTCGCCAGTTGTCGTTGAGGCCGGGAAAACAAAGAGCAGTCGATAGGTCAAATCGCAATGGATCGATACAGAAACCTATTTAACAAGTAGGTTACAACCTAATAGACGCTCTTTAGAGGTCGTGAGCTGTCGTTCGTTGATGTAGAAACAGTGAGCAGAAGATCTGTCGACTCGCTAACGATCGATATCTTGAAAACCTATTTTCCGTAAAATTCAAATCTTCATGAAAAGGCTCTAGAAATAGCAAGCTGTAGTTCGGGGCCAGTAAAGCAATGTGCAGGCGATGTGTCGACACGCTATATATCGATATCTTAATACCTACATATTTTCCGGAATATTAACATCTTGGTTGACGATATTCAGAGGTCACGAGTTGTCGTTCGGTCGACTGGCTGAGGATGATTATCTAGGAACCATTCTGTTCCAATAGATTTAAACATTCGTGATCGCTCTATAAAAATAGCAAGGTGTCGTTCAAAGCTAACAAAACGATGAGCCAGCGATCAGTCAACTCGCTAAGGTTCGATATCTCAAAGACCTGTTTTCCGAAAAATTCAAAAACCTGCAGCCGCACTCTAGAGGTCGCGAGCTGTCGTTCAAGGCTAGAAAAACGAGAATTAGGCAATCGGTCGACTAGCTTCAGCTCGATATGACAAGAACATATGTTTCGATAAATCCACTACTTGGTAGACGCTCTCTAGAGGTCAGCAGTTGCTGTTTCTGGCTAAAGCAAAAGTGAGCAAAAGTTAAAACGACTCGCAAGAAATCGTTATCTCGAAAACCAGTTTTCTAAAAAATTCAAGTTTTGTAGACGCTCTTGAAAGATAGCAAGTTGTCGTTTAAGTTTGGAGAATGATAAACTAGCGAAAGTTCGAATTGTTATGGATCGATATCGCGAAAACCTATTATTCTAAAAATTCAGTACTTGATGGAAGCTTTCTAGAGGTTGTTAGCTGTCGTGAGTGGCTAAAGAAACAGAAAACGGAAGATAGTACCACTCGATAAAGGCCGATATTTAGAAAACCTATTTTATCAGAAATTTCACATCTTGGTAGACGCTTCTCAGAGATCACGAGGGGGTGTTCCGAGCTGTAAAAACGATAAGCCAGCGATCGGTCAACTCGCTTGGTTACGATATCTCGAAAACCTATTCTCCGAAAAGATCGAAAATTGGTTGACGCATTTTAGAGGCCGCGAGCTGTCGTTCAAGGCTTGTAAAAGAAAAAGCAGGTGATCGGTCGAACCGCTAATGTTCGTTATCTCGCAAACCTATGTTCCAGATATTTTTAGAATTACTAGACGCACTCTAGAGGTCGCGAGCTGTCAATCAACAAAGGGAAGAAAAAGCAAGCGATCAGTCGACTTGCTCAGGTTTCATATCTAAATAACCTATAACCGAAAAATTGCAAAATTCGCAGACGCACTCTAAGGGTCACCAGTTGTCGTTAAGGCCGGGATAACAAAGAGCAGTCGATCGGTCGAATCGCAATAGATCTATACAAAAACCTATTTTACGAGTAGATTGCAACTCAATATACGCTCTTCCGAGGTCGTAAGCTGTCGTTCGTTGATGTAGAAACACTGAGCAAAAGATCTGGCGACTAGTTAACGATCGATATCTCGAAAGCTTATTTTCAGAAAAATTCAAATCTCCATGAAAACGCTCTAGAAATAGCAAAATGTAGTTGAGGGCTAGTGAATCAATGAGCAGGCCATGGGTCGACACGCTATATATCGATATCATAAATACCTACATATTTTCCGGAAAATTTACTACTCGGTTGACGATATTCAGTGGTCACGAGTTGTCGCTCGGTCGACTGGCTGAGGATAATTATCTCGGAATCCTTTTTTCCGATAGATTCAACTCTTCGTGATCGCTCTTTAGAAATAGCAAGGTGTCGTTCAGAGCTAAAAAAATGATGAGCCAGCGATCGATCGACTGGCTAAAGTTCGATATCTCAAAAACACATTTTCCGAAAAATTCAAAAATTTGTAGTCGCACTCTAGAAGTGGCGAGCTGTCGTTCAAGGCTAGGAAAACGATAATCAGGCGATGGGTCGAATAGCTTTAGCTCGATATCACAAAAACATATTTTTCGATGAATCCACCACTTGTTAGACGCTTCCTAGAGGTCGGGCGTTGCTGTTTCTGGCTGAAGAAACAGTGAGCAAAAGTTCGAACGACTCGCTCAAGATCGATATCTCGAAAACAAGTTTCCCAAAAACCCTCTCTAGACCTCTCTAGACCTCTCTAGACCCTCTCTAGAGGTTGTGAGCTGTCGTAAATAGCTAAAGAAACAGAGAACATAAGATCGTTCCACTTGATGAAGACCGATATCTGGAAAACGAATTTTTCAAAAAATTGACAACTTGGTAGACGCTATCTAGAGATAACGAGGTGTTGTTGCGAGCTGTGAGAAAGATGACCCAGCGATCGGTCGACTCGCTAAGATCCGATATCTCGAAAACCTATTCTCCGAAAAGTTCGAAAATTGGATGACGCACTTTAGAGGACGCGAGCTGTCGTTCAAGGCTGGTAAAGCAATAAGCAGGCGATCGGTCGAATCGCTCATGTTCGTTATTCCAAAAACCTATGTTCCGGAAAATTTTAAAATTTCCAGACGCACCCTATAGGTCGCAAGCTGTCGTTCAACGAAGGGAAGAAAAAGCAAGCGATCAGTCGACTTGCTCAGGTTTGATGTCTCGAAAACCTATTTCACGAAAAATTTATAAATTCTGAAACGCTTTCTAGGAGTCGCGAGCTGTCGTTCGTGGCTGAAAACACAGTGGGCAACTAATTCTTACCTCGTCACATTATGTGACGTAGGTTACGGGCTCCATAGGCCTTTCGGCCCATCTTCCCACCGCCACTCCTCGGGTTAGACTGATCCTGATCTCTGTTTCGCTATATTATGCCTTGAGATCCTGCTTAAGGGAAATCCAATACTGCCACTCCAGAGTCGTGGAGGAGCAACTTAGTCGCTGGACACTTAGGCGGGGGATCCGAGGATCAACCACTAAGGCATACGGCTCACGCGGGGACCGACGCGAACGGGGCTCCGGTGCTTCCCTTGTAAAGCGCCCAGTTTTGAGAAAAGTAATAGAAGGTGAAAGACTTGTGACGCTCCTCCCAGGCCTGACACACTGCAGTTTATTCAACATGTCAGACCCAACCCGGCTCCGATGGTTGCCACCCGCAACCACTAAGGCTTGGAAAAGCTCACACTTCTGAGAGTGCCACTCCGAGTTAAAGTCCCCGTCCGAAGATTGGGACAATGACTCACATTTAATGCTGTGTGGTGAAAAATGGAGGTTCATGCACCTAGAAGGAAAATAAAATGCTAGAACAGAAATAAAATGCTATTAGTGTGCTGAAAGAAGATGTTTATTAGTCTGTGGTAGGACGCTTTCTCGACTTTAACGCGACTTCCGAAAACTGTGCTAAAGCAGCACAGCCGTCAGCAGTTTCTACAAGAGCTCTAGCGGAAAGGGGCCACGCGGTTCCTTGGGTGACTCTACTGACTTCTTGTCTTACGTCGCAAAGCGAGGGGCATTCAAACAGCACATGCTTGGCGGTATCTGGCTCCCCGCATTCGCAGTCAGCATCCTCAACAAGCCCCAGGGAATTAAGCTTTGTAGCAAAGTTTCCATGGCCTGATAGAATCTGCGTGACATAGTGATTCACGTTTACCGCACTTCCAAGCCTGTCCTTAATCGTTGGGAAGAACGCGCGTGTGTACAGCCCATTCTTTGATACCTGCCATTGCTCGTTCCACAGCCCGTTGGTTTCTTCTCGCATCCTCTCCTTGATCTTCTCCCTGTTGTCCTGCCCTATGTTGAGGTTTCCGTAGACGACATCCTTGTTCTTCCGCGCGTTGTACATATCGGCTCTTTCTTGAACCTTGAGGTTGATGGGCGGGATTCCAGCGATGACATATGCCGCGTCGTTGGAGATTGTAGCGTAGCCTCTTGTGACCGCTAGCAGTGCAACACGTTGCACTGAAGTCAGTTTTCTGGCTTCGTGCGATCCTATATGGTCCACCCATCCTGCCGAGACGTACGTCGCAATTGGGTCGAAGACTCCACGGTAGAGAGTAGACAGCGTCCGAGTTTGAAGGCCCCAGGTGCGGCACGCTGAGCCTCTTAGCTTGTTGAATAGATTGGTAGTCCTCTCTTTGAGTGCTGCGATGTGCGATGTGATTCCCATATCCTTGTCGAAATGGACTCCTAGGTATCGCACGCTGTCCCTGAACCTGATGTTGGTCTTTTCTAGCTTTATAGCAGGGGCCTTGGTCAGCTTTGCCTTCCTCTGCGGTTTAGCCTTCCTGTCGCATCGGTCCGTTTCTGGTTTGGGTCTTCTGACGAAGTCGTTCCTGAGGTAGATGCCTTCGGTCCTGGTGGTTGAAACTTCTAGTTTGGCGCTCCTGCACCATTCGACGATCGTGTTGGTTGCTGCTTGTCCTTTCCTTTCAAGGCTGGTCCTTGAGTCACCTTCGATGACTACGATGATGTCGTCCGCATACACGACGAACCCAATTCCTAAGTTTTCTGAAATTTCGAGAAGATTATCGAACTGGAGGTTCCAAAGGGTGGGACCCAGCACGAAGCCTTGAGGGCATCAACGTGTTGCGCGCTTTACCGCCTCTCCCTCGCCTGTCTCGATTTTCGCGAGCCTGTTATTAAAGTAAGCTCGGATGACTTGATAGATATTCTTTGGGCATGCTCGGTCTTTGAGAGCCTTCAAAACAAGCGGCCACCAAACATTGTCCAAGGCCCCTGAGATGTCGTACAAAAGGGCAATCGTATACTTGCTTTGGCAAGCATTTACTATCCTTATTACTTCAACAATCGCGTCTTCAGTAGACCATGCGGTTGTGAAGCCGAATTGTCTGCTTGACATGCGTTCCGGGCACATGACGTGTGTTTTGAGACATCTTTTGATGAGCTTCTCAAACACTTTGCCCAGGACAGAGAGAAGGCATATCGGCCTATATGACTTAGGGTCGGTGGGGTCTTTTTTGCCACCTATGAGGAAGGTTCAGAGCAATCCAACTTTCCAAGTGGAGGGGGAGACTGAAAATTCAAGACAGCCATTGAACAGCTATTCAAGCTGTTCACTAATTCTATGATATGCCTTTTTGAAAACTGTAACTTCTATAAAATCAGAGCCAGGTGCTTTATTTTTTTAAGGGACCGGAACGCGCTACTGATTTCTGACTCTGAATATGGGGGGCATTTTCGACATAAGTTGAGGTGGCCGAGGCCTCTCTAATACTTCCCTGCTCAGTGGTGTCAGCGGCTGAGTCGTCGTCGGGGATGTGGACCTCTAGAAGTCGATTCGCTGTCTCTTGGAGTCCAAAAGTGTGCCCATCCTTCTTTGTGAGCGTCCTGTTGATCTGCACCAGGGTAGCCTTGTTCGACGCGAACCTATGTTCGGAAATGTATCCCGGGAAACTATGTTTCGTAAAATTTCAAAATTGCTAGACGCACCCTAGAGGTCGCAAGCTGTCGTTCAACAAAGGAAATAAAAAGCAAGCGATCAGTACTTGCTCAGGTTTAATGTCTCGAAAACCTATTTTACGAGAGATTTGTAAATTTTGAGACAATATCTAGAAGTTGCGAGCTGTCGTTCATGGCTGGAAACACAGTGAGCAAAAGATCGGTCTAATCGATCAGGTTTGATATCTCGAAAACCTATAACCGAAAAATTGCAAAATCGGTAGACGCACTCTAGGGGTCTCCAATTGTCGTTAAGGCTGGGAATACGAGGAGCAGTCAATCGGTCGAATTGCAATGGATCGATACAAAAACCTATTTTACGAGTAGTTGACAACATAATAGACGCTCTTTAGAAATCTGAGCTGTCGTTTGTTGATGTAGAAACAGTGAGCAGAAGATGTGTCGACTCGCTAACGATCGATATCTCGGTAACGTATTTTTCGAAACATTCAAATCGTCATGGAAACGCTCTAGAAATAGCAAGCTGTAGTTCAGGGCTAGTGGAGCATTAAGCAGGCGATGGGTCGTCACGCTATATATCGATATCATAGATACGTACATATTTTCCGAAAAATTTACTACTCAGTTGACGATATTCAGAGGTCACGAGTTATTGCTCGGTCGAATGGCTGAGGATAATTATCTGGGGAACCTTTCTTTCCGTTAGATTGAACTCTTCGTGAACGCTCTTCAAAAATAGCAAGGTGTCGTTCACGGCTAGGAAAACGTTAATCAGGCGATCGATCGACTAGCATTAGCTCGATATCGCAAGAACATATTTTATGACAAATCAACAACTTGGTCGTCGCTCTCTAGAGTTCAGAAGTTGCTGTTTCTGGCTGAAGGAACGGTTAGCAAAAGTTCGTAGGTCTCGCTAAAGAACGATATCTCGAAAACCAGTTTTCCAATAAATTTGAATCTTAGTGGACGCTCTTGATAGATAGCAAGCAGTCGTTCGAAGTTTGGCGAATGATAAGCTGGCGAAAGTTCGACTTGTTATAGATCAATATTTCGAAATCTATTTTTGTAAAAATTCAGTACTTGATAGACGCTCTCTAGTCGTTGTTTGCTGTCATTAGTGGCTAAAGCAACAGAAAACGGAAGATCGTTCCACTTGATAAAGACCGATATCTCGAAAACCTATTCTTCAAAAGATTCACAACTTGGTAGACGCTATTTGGAGATCACAAGGAGTTGTTTCGAGCTGTAAAAAAGATGAGCTAGCGATTGGTCGACTCGCTAAGATCCAATATCTCGAAAACCTATTCCTCGAAAAGTTCGAAAATTAGTTGACGCACTTCAGAGGCCGTGAGCTGTCGTTCAAGGCTGGTCAAAAAAAAAGCAGGCGATCGGACGAATCGCTAATGTTCGTTATCTTGAAAACCTATGTTTCGTAAGATTTCAAAACTGCTAGACGCACGCTTTACTACACGGTTGACGATATTCAGAGGTAACGAGTTGTGGCTTGGTCGACTGGCTGAGGCTAATTATCTCGGGAACCTTTTTTTCGATTAATTGAAATCTTCGTAAACGCTCTCTGAAACTTGCAAGGTGTCGTTAAAGGCTAGGAAAACGATGAGCCAGCAATCAACCGACACGCTATGGTTCGATATCTCAAAAACCATTTTCCGAAAAATCCAAAAATGTAAAGACGCACTTTAGAGGTCGCGAGCTGTCGTTCGTGGCTGAAAACACAGTGAGCGGATGATCAGTCGACTCGCTCAGGCTTGATATCTCGAAAACCTATAACCGAAAAATTGCAAAATTGGTAGCCGCACTCTAGGGGTCGCCAGTTGTCGTTAATGCCGGGAGAACGAAGAGCAGACGATCGGTCGAATCGCAATGGATCGATACAAAAACCTATTTTACGAGCAGTTTACAACTCAATAGACGCTCTTTAAAGGTCCCGAGCTGTCGTTCGTTGATGTAGAAACAGTTAGCAGGAAATCTGTCGATTCGCTAACGATCGATATCTCGAAAACGTAATTTCCGAAAAATTCGAATCTTCATGAAAACGCTCTAGAAGTAGCAAGCTGTAGTTAAGGGCTAGTTAAGCAATGAGCAGGCGATGGGTCGACACGCTATAGATCGATATCATGAATATCTACATATTTTCAGAAAAATTAACTTCTCGGTTGACGATATTCGGATGTCACGAGTTGTCGCTCCGTCGTCTGGCTGAGAATAATTATCTTGGAAACCTTTTTGCCGATCGATAAGACTCTTCGTGAACGCTCTTTGAAAATAGCAAGGTGTCGTTCACGGGTAGGAAAACAATAAGCCAGCGATCGATCGACACGCTAAGGTTCGATATCTCGAGAACCTATCTTCCGAAAAATTCGAAAATTTGTAGCCGCACTCAAAAGGTCGCGAGCTGACGTTCAAGGCTAGAAAAACAAGAATCAGGCGATCGGTCGACTAGCTTTAGCTCGATATAACAAGTACATATTTTTCGGTAAAATCCACAACTCGGTAGACGCTCTCTAGAGGTTGGAAGTTGCTGTTTCTGGCTGAAGAAACAGTGAGCAAAAGTTCAAACGACTCGCTAAAGATCGATATCTCGAAAACCAGTATTTCAAAAAATTCAAATTTTTATTGACGCTCTTAAGAGATAGCAAGTTGTCGTTCGAAGTTTTGAAAATGATGAGCTAGCGAAAGTTCGACTGGTTATGGATCAATATCCCAAGAACCTATATTTCTAAAAATTCAGTACTTGATGGACGCTCTCTAGAAGTTGTTAGCTGTCGTTAGTGGCTAAAGAAACAGAGAACAGAAGATTGTAACACTCGATAAAGACCAATATCTGGAAAACTTATTGTTCAAAAAATTCACAACTTAATAGACGCTATCTAGAGATCACTAGGTGTTGTTTCGAGCGATGAAAAAGATGAGCCAGCAAACGGTTGACTCGCTATGATCCGATATCTCAAAAAACCTATTCTCTAAAAAGTTTGAAAATTGGTTGACGCTGCTCAGAGACCGCGAGCTGTCGTTTAAGGCTAGGAAACCAATGAGCAGGCGATCGGTCGGATCGCTCATGTTCGTTCTTTCGAAAACCTATGTTCCGGGTGATTTCAAAATTTCTAGACGCACCCTAGAAGTTGCGAGCTGTCGTTCAACGAAGGGAAAAAAAAGCAAGCGATCAGTCGACTTGCTCAGGTTTGATGTCTCAAAAACCTATTTTACCAGAAATTTATGAATTTTGAGACGTTATCTAGAAGTCGCAAGCTGTCGTTCGTGGCTGGAAATACAGTGAGCAGCTAATTCTCCACTCGTCACATTATGTGACGTAGGTTACGGGCTCCTTAGGCCTTCCGGCCCATCTCCCCACCGCCCCACCTCGGGCAAGACAGATCCTGATCTCTGTTTCGCTATACCATGCCTTAAAAGCTTGCTTAAGAAAAATTCAATACTGCCACTGCGGAGTCGTGGAGGAGAACTTAGTCGCTGGAAACCTACGCGCGGGATCTGAGGGTCAATCGCTAAGGCATCTGGCTCACGCGGGGACCGGCGCGAACGGGGCTCCGGTGCTTCCCTTGTGAAGCACTCAGTTTTGAGAAAAGTAATAGAAGGTGAAAGACTTGTGACGCTTCTCCCAGGCCTGACACACTGCAAGTTCATGCAACATGTCAGACCCACCCCGGCTCCGATGGTTGCCACACGCAACTACTGAGGCTTGGAGAAGCCCGCACTTCTGAGAGTGCCACTCCGAGTTAAAGTCCCCGTCCGAAGATTGGGACAATGACTCACATTTAATGCTGTGTGGTAAAAAATGGAGGTTCATGCACCTAGAAGGAAAATAAAATGCTAGAACAGAAAGAAAATGCTATTAGTGTGCTGAAAGAAGATGTTTATTAGTCTGTGGTAGGACGCTTTCTCGACTTTAACGCGACTCCCGAAAACTGTGCTAAAGCAGCACAGCCGTCAGCAGTTTCTACAAGAGCTCTAGCGGAAAGGGG
>JAPYZK010002620.1:0-13596 GCA_030522785.1 Platygaster equestris | reverse complement strand
TTTTCATAAAAAAACAGATGAATCGTATAAAAATTTTCAGATTTTATAGAAAAATTTTTTTTCATAAAGTTGTTATAAAACCACTTCATAAAAATCGAGAATTTTATATAACTCTTATAAAATCAACCTTATAAAAAATCGAATTTTTATAAATAATTCACTGATTATATAACAATTTTTCCTGTTTTTATAAAAACTACAATCACTAGGGAAATATATCGGAACCAAAAGATAAACTTTTTATTCAGTACTTTTTACTACAGTCAGATTACTAAATTAACGTATTAAAATCGACAATACATTTATTCCATCCAATTGTAATAAATTTACTGAATACTTTTCACTAAATCTTATTTGTTTTTACCCAAATTTTTTGTCATTTTACCTTCGTGATTTGTTATTAAAAGTATAAAAATTAATGAGAATTTAGATAAATTGAAATTCGGCTTGAATAACCGTCATATTAATTAAAACACAGGCTCTCGAAGTAACTCACATTTTTGCTCTTTTCAATTCTGTTTTCTTGCTGTAATTTTAATTGAATTCCGAGCTCGCGCAACCCTTGAAAAAACAATTTCATTCTATAAAACTCACAGCAATTAACTCCTTTGGTATCACTATTCCCATTTCTATAAAAAGCGGGAAAAAAAATTCCCGGCTAGAGAAACTCCCAGGTGATAATTGCTCATCAGACCGTAAAGGAAGTGTAATAAATAGAAAAAAAGGCGCACGCGCGCGCGAAAAAAATCGATCTTCAATAGAATATAACGAAACTTTTAACGGGTTTACGAAAATCAAAAGTGAAAATTTATCATTTTTCAGAAAACTGCAAAAACACTTGGAATATGTTCGTTTTTTTTAACAACTGTTTTCATGTCAAATTCTGATTAAAAACTTTATTTTTCTATGTACAAATAACGTTGAAAAAAATTAATATATATCATCACTTCAACAAATTTTGCTCCGATCATAATTTGTGAAATAAGGTGAATTTTTTTCAAGTAAACGACTAGAAAATTCAACAAAAACTCCGAAATTGTATTTTTTACATTTCATATGTACAGACATTGATCAAATCGGAGCGAATAATTCCATTTCTATTATATTTCGCTTTTTCTCGATTACAAAACATTTCACATCGGAAAATATCCCTTATGGAACACGATGTAAACTATACGTATATATCGAGAATAATCGATATTATGTCTATTGTACGTCTAATTTACGTTTACTTGTATTAATCAAACTTTGAGTTTGAGTTTGACTTTCAAATGTTCGAATTACTTCGTATTCAGTGCCAACATTTTCAATTAACAATTTTATTGATTCAATTCGGTCATTTTAAATCTTTGATTTACAATATTCGAAAATTTTCATGTTTGACATCAAAATCATGAATATTCATTGATTGTCATCGAAAATTGGAAGTTTTCCACATTCATTGAAAATTTTTCACAGGAATCCGACCTCTTGCATTTTCAAAATTTTCCTTGTATTTTCAAGATATTGAAAGATTATTCCAAGTTTTGACTCTTCTATAAAAATTTCGCAAAAAAATGAACAATTTTGTGAATTTCGCAAATTATAATCTCGAACTTGCATCAAAGTTTTAAAAAAAGAGTCAGAAAATTAGGAAAGATTTTATTAAAAAAAATATATATACATATATATAAATATATATATTTCTATTTAATTTTTCAATTTTTATGACATTTATTCGAATTTCGATGATCAGTTCAAAAATATTCTCAACTCCCGAAAAATTTCGTAAAAAAAAAAAGGAAGACACCTTTCCTCCATTTTGCAAATTATAATCTCGAACTTCCATAGAAATTGAGAACAAAAAAAAAAAATTAAGAAAAATTCTAAAGCTTCAAAAACGAATTTTTGCATTCAATTTTCCGACTTTTCGTCGTACATTTGAATTTTGACGAGTTAGAAGATTTCACAAATTGCAGAAAACACAAAATTTGACAGGAAACAAAATTTCCTCCGTAATTAACATTACAATTTCATCACACTAAGTCCTCGTCCTCTAACATTCCAATTTTAAATTCCGCAATTACTGATCATTTCTGGAAGTGTTCAAGACGTCCAAAAATACCCGAGTTTTACAAGAAATTAATTAAAAAACACTTCGTAAAATAGTCAAAACTTCTCGAAACTCCAAAAAAACCATTCAAAACTTCCCAAAAAGTCAACAAAATTAAAAAAAATTTCAAGAAATGACCAAATGACAAAATCATTCCAAAAACTCCCTAAATATACGTACAATCAACATCAATATTCCACTCAAGGCGACCTTCAACCCAAAAACTAAAAAATTCTAAAACCTAACGTTTATGCTTTTTCGACTTCTTCTTATGCTTAGACTTCTCTTTATGCTTGTGCTTCTTCTTCTCCTTCTTCGATTCCTTCTTCTTCTCCTTTTCCACCCATTTCCACGAAGACGACTCAACGACGCTCCGAAAAACCGGCCTCGCCACCGAACTTTCTTCCCTAGGTTTCGAAGGTCCCTCCACATTCCCCGGCAAAACCGGCCCATAAACCTCCAAAACCTCCAAATCCTCATCTTTCCCACCCTCTCCCTTTTTCCCCTCACAACTTCTCTCCGCCTCATTCTTCTTCACCGGCGCCGACAAGCTATCCAAATCCAACGCCGCGAAAATTCCCCTCGGCGGCGAATTATTCCTCAGAACATTAACTCCCTCCAAAGGTTGCCCAATCAAAACCGACTTCACTACCTTGTTATCAATATTATCAACATTCTCAACCTCAGAATCTTCATCTTCGCTGGAGCTCAAAAATATTGCTTTGAACAGATCTTTCTTATCCCGCAAATTCTCTTCCTCAATTTCAACCTCCTCATTTTTATCTTCTTCTTCTTCCCTTTTTTCCTCAGCTTTTTCCACGTCGGCAAAAGTTGAAACTTTTTCAGCTCTAAAATTTTCACATACCCCTGATTTTGTGTTCCCCGCTTCCAAAACATCCGAAGCTTTTTGAAACTTGGACGCCATACCCCAATCCATCGAAGCAAAAATGGAATTTTTCGTTTTGCTTTTGCTTTCTTCCGGTTTGGCGCAGCCCGTTCTCGGCTCGGGAACGTTGAACCTCTTGCAAACCACGGAAGACGGCTGCCAGGGACATTTCCCGCGAGTCAACTTCCCGAACATTTTCGCCCGCGCTGCTTTAATCATCGGGTCATCCGAAACATGTTCTACAGTTTCTACTTTTTCAGGAACAATTTCACTCCTTTTTTCACTTTGTTGCAAAAGTTTGGCTTTTTCGAATTCTCCGCGTTCTTGCTCCTGTTCCCATTGGGTCATGGAAAATTCGCCCTCGAATTCGCCTTTTTGCAGGAAAGCTTCGAACCTTTTCTGTTTTTCAGGATCCGTGAACGGTTTTTTGGAATCATCCAATTTTTCGGTGGTGGAATTTGTTGTTCCAGCTCCAACGAAATTGGAGGTCTTCAGTTTTTCCATCCAGGACGGAATTTTTGGGGTCGCTTCGGTTTTTCGGTTATCTTTCAAGTTCAAACTGCGAGTTATTATATTTGAAGCAACTGATTTCTTGGGAATCTCTGTAACCTCGTCGGAGAGAATTTGGGCTCTGATTTCTGCGTTCAGCATTGGTTTTTCTTTTCTGGAGGTTTTGGGTTGCTCCAAGGGGGGATCGAATCTGGTTTTCCGGAATGTGTGAAAAGGTTTGAAACCTTCTGGTAACCGTGGGGGAGGGTAAAATTTGGTAAGTTGGTACGTTTTTTTCGAAGGAACGAAACCGGGGAGGCAACCTTGGGTGATGCATTTTTTTTCTTTGGACCATCTGGATTTTTGGTGTTTTTCTGGCCCGAGGGAGAAATCGTACTGGGACATGTCTTCGTGGGTGTAAATATCGGCGTCGCTGGTTTCAAAAGCTCCGACGCCGAAGGCTTGACCTCGGATTGAGAGTTTTTTGTTTTTTTCTTGTAATCGGAAAGTTGGTTCTTCGAATAAATTTATGTGCTGGGACAGTATGGGTCGTTTTTCAAGGCCGACGTAGTCAATGCCGAAGTAATCGTCTTTGGGCGAAGGCCTGGAATGGAAAAACAAAGCGTGTTAATTGAAGGGGGAAAATATTAACTTTTTTGAGAATTTGTGTAGTTCAATACTCGAAATTACATAATGTACTATAACAAGTTACAGAAATAATTTTTTCGAATCGAAATAATTCGAGTTGTTCTTACATTTCGAGTTCACAATCATTCGGGGCGAACTTGATACCAGCAAAATCACCATCCGATGAGTCAGAATCTGAAGCAGTTTTTTCATCTCCAGTCATTCGGAATTTTTCGTTCAGCTTTTTCAATCTTGATTTTTCTCTTTTCGTTACGCGTGGCCCTACTCCTTGACCTGGTTTCCAGCCCATTTTTTTTAGGAGTTTCACACCGATTCTTTCTCTGAAAAGTTAAAACCATCATCAGTAATCACACTTAAAAATATTCATTTCAACAATATTAATAAGATTCATTGCGATAAACAAATTTCGAGTTCAAAAACTAATCATTTTCACTCATTCAAACATTACTTCAGAAAACTTAAAATTTCAAAATTATATAAAATTTCACGGCCCTCAACATTTTGCACATTTCAAAGCTATAACCAAAATAAAATTCAGCTAAATATAAAAACAAAGCAACCAACAATTTTTCCTCCAAAAAAGCAAGTACCTAACAGGAACCAGAAAATCCTGTAAAACAGGAGTCCCAGGAATAGGACCTTCTGAATTCAGCGTCCTTGGTCTTTTAAGACTTGGTTTATTATGATCTTGAAATTCCTGCACCGGTCGAATCGCCATAGGCGCGATTCCGAATTCCCCAGTGTCTTCTTCGTCCATGTAATCTTCAGGGCGTTGGGTAACTGACTTCCATTTGTTACTCCGAGAAGATTTGAACTGCTGCGGTCTCCAGCCATCACGTGAACCAACTGTGTTAAAGTAACCTGCGCTGAATCCTCCTGTGAATGCTCCATGAAATCGGCGGCGACCTTGCTCGTCTGTCGCGATTTGATCTTGGATCGTGATCGGTTTTTTTCTTGGTATTTCATCTGAAATTTGTTTGTGACATTATTTCAACTGCCGAACGAAATAAAATCACATTCATGATACATTTTTGTTCATTTATACATTATGGAATGTTGTTTATTTATGGTTTCCGTTCTGGTTCCAGTTCTTGGCAGACCCTGACTGAAAGTAACTCAACTTCCGAGTATTTAAAATTAAGATAAGTAAGGTGCAACAGGAATTAATCCCCCTCGCCCTTCCGCTAGTCAGCCATTTAAATACGCAAAAACCATTTTTTTTTGGCTATGAATTAACAGTGAACAGTAAATATGAAAAACTTGCGAAAAATTACCCTCGTCTAATGGATCAAGAGCTGTTCCGAAAGTAACGAATTCTTCCTCCTCGTCACTCATTTTTTCCGAATGTTGTGTCTTCTCGACTGAATTTCCCACATTATCAGAACGGCAAAATAGAAACAATCCGCCGCTGATTGGTCATATCGTAGCTTGATTTATTGTGATTTATTAAAAACAATACACATAGTCAATTGCGGTCGATGAAGAATTATTTGCAATTATTTGCAATTATTTGCGCACTTGTTTATTTATTATTTTGTTCAATTCTGACAATCGTTGACAATTGTTGACAATTCAAGTGTCACGCAAAAGTTGCTGCAAGTGCGAGAGAAACAGAGATAGTGGTGGACGAAAAAAAAGACATGCATCATGGTGGCGGCGAGTTTTTCAAAATCCTAACTAGAGAGTTTTTTGCAGATAAAATTATCAAACAAAAAAAGATGAAACTATTTCTTAACGAATATAAACTGTTCAAAATTTGTCTACACGTTTACTATATATTGTGTATATTTTGGGTATTTTATATAAAAAAGTTCGATTTTTCTCTCTTTTTCTATCTCGCGCGTTCCGAAATCCAACAGCAAAGCAGCAACAACAAACAAAAACACAATTGTCAAACAATGTCCAACAATGATAACAAAAACACTCGAAAATTTCCTGGAAAAAACATCGTAGAAAGAAATGTGACCTTCCAAAATTCGTAATTCGTATCCAACAAACCCTGAAATTAATAATTGGAGTGCAATGACGAACGGAAACGCGAAAAACACTGTTTACTTGACGTTCGCGGGAATGTTTTTCCTCGTCGCCTCCGGGAATTCCAAAGCCGTGACACCGCCAAAACCCTCGAAAATCATGAATGAAATGATGAGCGATAGAAACATGTGCCAAGACTTGAAGAATTTCGTCAAATCTGAATACATGAAGCAATGCGACATCCCGTCACTTAACCCCGGTGCGGTGTTGACTCCGGACAATTGTCAGGCTTTTTTGTGTTACGGAATTTACGACGCGATGTGCAGAATTTGCCAGTTGAGCTCGATTAATGGGAAATACAATAACAAGACTTTGCTGCATGAGGACGTAGAGAAAAGTGTTACGGAAAATGAGGCGCTGGTGGGGATCATTATATATGGATTTTTATTTTCACTATGTTTTTTGGAAAATCATCATGTTCTGAGAAAAACGTAACGATTTTAAATTGGAAAAAAAACAGTTTGAATAAATGAACAAATCGCACAGAGCAATAACAAAAATATTTCTGATATATGTTCAACACAGCATATAAGTAACAAAAACAACAGTATAAGTATAAAATTATATTATATATATATATATAATATAATATATATATTATTATAATATAATAATTAATAAATTTCTATACCTAAATTATTTTTTTTTCACAGGTCACCAAACAAAATACAAAAACTTTCTGCGATGGAATGAAAACCGACATCCCAAAAGAAAGCTACAATAAAACCGAGCGTTTTGTAAACCAACTCATTCATGAATTGAACGACAATTTCGTTTGCCAGATGACATGCGAAATCAAAGAACCTGTTGTAAAACTGAACAAACTTTGTGTGGTTTTGCACTGGATGTACACAGTTATCCACAAAAGTTACAACAATTCCACAAGCGTGGGAATGGTCTTTTCACCAACAAAACAAACAGAGGATAAAAGTAATTCTGTCGACTCAAACCCCAAAAAAAGTCCAGTACAAACAGTGAAAGACGAGGCTAAAGTTGATAAAAAAAGTCTGAAAATTTCGAAGGAAAATGATAAATCTGTGACGCCTAAAACTGAAAAAGAAGCTGGAAAAATTGTGGAGGACACGCAGAAAAAATCCCAGGACCCTGGACAGGAAGCAAAGCCTGAAGTTCAGGAACCTGAAAAAAAAGAAGAGATAGATGATAAAAAAACAGAGAAAGTGGAAAATTTGGATGAAAATGTTGTGGAGCAACCTGATAAAAATGAGGAAATTGTGGATCCTTCAGAAAATCCTGGCCTGGGTATGAATCAGAACACGTCGTGAATGATATATAATAAAATAATGTAAAATGTTGAATTAACAAACTTTTTATTAAACAATGTATAAATCATCAAATCACACAATTTCAGAGCTCAAACTCAATTATTATAAATTTTTGCAATGTCAATTTTAAGACTTTTGAATGTGTATCTTTCAATCATTCAAATTAACAAACTTAGTTGCTCAATTCGTGTATAATTGGAATTAAACAGTTCAGAGGAATAAAAAAAACCCAAAGATATAAACTTTAGAGTATATTATACGCTTTTTTACATTAATATTGTGGCTTACTAATTTCGAATGTTTTTTTGCAGATGATGACGACGACGTGATGTCAAAAAACCAAAAAGATGAAACTTCATTCAGTCAGAAAGGGCCAGTGGAAACATATGGGGACACAGAAGAAGAGTCCCATCTTTTTTCCTATTTTATTTTGTTAATGCTGTGCTGCACCATCTTGTACATAATTTATCTCAGCAAACAAAAGGTTCATTTTTTTATACAATTTCTGTACAAATTTTAATGTAAAAATTATATACTCCAAAAATTTTTTGAAACTAAGAATAATCTCAGCATTAGCGAATCTAGAAAAATTTGGAGGGGGGGGGGGGATTGAATTTATTAGCAAAAAAACCTAAATTAATGAATTAATCGTACAATTTGAGGAGTTTTCACAACATTGTAGAATTTTCTTTGAATTGATTACTCGAGCCAAAAAAGTTTTTGAATTATTTTGTTTGTTATCAAAATGATTCAAAAACGTTTTTTCTGGTTTGGAGTGAAATTACCAAAAACCATATTTTTTAATAATAGTATTCATTGTTAAAATAATCTTTATAATTAGAAATTGTATAATGTTATATTTTTATTGAAATAATTCAAATAATGTATGTGTGTGATATTTTACAGATTTTGGCAACTCTTGCGAAAATGCGAAGGTCGAGATCCAGAAACAGGCGACGACCAAGTACTGCGAATTACAGAAAATTGGACTGTACTTTGGAGGAAGCCGTGAATTCCCAGTGCAGCAACAACGTAACTCAAGTGATCTACTGAACTGTCAGTCATAATTATAATTATTAAGTCGTCCGTTCGTCATGCAGAAAACGGTATTTCATAAGTCTGCATAATAACAAAATTTATAAATTTTGTTCATTTCAAAATTCTCCATATTGAACAGATGAGTGATTATTGTATATAAATTGATTTTTTTTCTCGTAAATTGGCGTAATTTTCTCGTAAATTTTCGTAAATTTTAATTCAAAAATTAAAAATTTTTGAATTCAATTGCTAATCATTGATAATGATATATTTTATAATTCACTTGATAATCATTCATTGTTTCTAATTCAATGTTTGACAAAAAAGTGAACCTCATGAACGGACTACTTAAAATTTACTTTTCGCATAAACTTCGTTGGAAGTTGAATTCCCCCCGCCATAATAACAGAAGCAGTCGTCGAACGATTTTTTATTTGAAAAATTGCTGTTTGTGACATTTTTTTGTGCATCGTTGGAGTTTTTTTTTCATTTTTACGATTTTCCATTTTTTTTTTCCTAGAAAAAATTGTTTTCTGATACTAGTATTTATTTCCACGTTATACAAAGTGTAATATATGAAGAACAAAAAGGTGAAATAGTGTGCATGAGCGATACATTTGTTGATGAAAAATAGAGTGCGAGAAAATGTTACTTTAAGATTGAGTGGAAGCGTTTTCCACGCTTTAGATGTTGACTTCGCGTGCTGTAAATAACTTTTATAAGGAATAAAAGAGACGTTAGTATTACGTGTTATGGGAAATTTTGGAGGATGAATATAAAATAAAATATGAAAATAGTTGGAATTTTCAATCGAAATTATTCTGTTTATTTTTATTTTTGTACGATGATGATATTTGTATTTCTTTTTCGTATAATTCATCCATTTTTATTCGAGCTATTTTTGATTTGTAAAAAATTCAGTCCTTTTTTATGGCCTTTTAAGCAGAATTTTAGTTTTTCAGGATTTGTGAGTTTTACATTTCAATTTATGATTTTTCTGTTATTGACAAAACTTCTAAGTATATGATTAATGCAAAAAAACAACTAAGAACAGTCGGGAATAAATCAAAATGAACATTCAAAATTGGAACACATAAATTTTAGAAACGGATAAATGAAAAACTTAAGGTTTGCAGAAATGGAAAAAATTGATGAAAAGTATTTCAGTATATGCATTTTCCCATTTTTATTCAACTCTTTTGATACAAATCTCCGAAAATCAATCGGTGTCGTTGCAATAAACGGCGTCTTTTGTGTTGCGGTAAATCCAAGTTAAATAATCGCTGTTTTTGACGTAAACTCCTGGATTGTATTTTTGTGCACATCCAATTCCCCAGCTGATTGTACCTTGAAAATAACCAAATTTCGGAGTATTACGTTCGCTTCAAAATTAATCATCCAAAATTTTCTATCGCGAAGTAATGAACTTGATTTTCACAAATCAAAAACACTTTTTCGTGCGCGAAAAACAAGAAAAATTCATTAAAGTTAGGATTATTGGGTATATACTCTACCGATCGTCTCATATTTTCCACCAAATCTTCTTAGCATGAGTGGACCACCACTGTCCCCCTAAAAAAATTTGCATGAATATTATTACTTTCCAGAAAAAATATGAAAATTAGTATTTTTTTTTTTTTTTTTTTTTTTTTAATTTTCAGCGTATGTTTGAATGGCCCGAAATTTCGTACACGTTTTTATTAATATTTTTATCGAAGATACATTTTTCATAATTTCGTTCCGAAATCGCGAAGTGGAGAATTTTTAAAAGATATCGATTTCATGAAAATCATTACTTGGCACGCATCGGTGTTGTCATTATACGCGCAGATCATTGATGCCGTGATATGATCTCCGTATGACGTGTTTCTGCAGGCGGCTAATGACATTACTCTGAGTGTCGTTTGACGCAAGAATCTCGATGCTCCACCATTTGTAATTACTCGGCCCCAGCCAGCTACTTGCACATCATTTCCCGTGTAATCGACTCCTTTTTTCGAATTCAAACAATTTTTTAATAACAGTTCAGTTTATCATTGATCATTTTCATGTCATTATCGATGAATATTTATTTACCTCGTTGCGGCATGCACACAGGTCGGACATTTTCACTAAACCTGATTGGATACTTCAATTTAATCAATGCGATATCATTCGTATCATGTAGAAAATCGCTCTCGAATTCCGGATGATTTATCACAGATGCAATAGGCACTCCAAAACCTGAGCTGAGTTTTTTTATGTCATGCAGTCCAAAACCTAGTGACAAATCTTTCACGTCCGTCCTGTAAAATTTCCCAAATAACGGATACAAATGTTTTAGACGTACATTTAGGGCGTATGTAGGCTCATATGCGACCATGTATGACATTTACGGTCATTTTTGACTGGCCAGTGGCCATATGTGGCATTAAAACTTGGTTTTATTAGTGTCTTAACTATATTATTGAACGATTTCGTAGCTCGATGGTTTTGAAAACTCGCAGTCCTGGGTTCGCGCCAAACCAAAGTCAAAAAATTTTGTTCTTGTTATTTTTATATGTTGGTGGTTGTACATCTAAAATTAATTTTTGGAACTTAGTTGCTACTTTTTATGGTCTTTAAAACAAATATAGCGCTGTGATGTGGAAATTGTTGATCGCGAACGAAAAAAAATGTTCGAAAATTATTTGGTGGCGCATTTTTGTTGTACCATTTGGTGCAATGTCCCGCGGTGAGGACATATCGGTCATTTATGAGTGATCCGCCGCAATGTAGGGAATTTTTGTTGAATATGGCGACGATCCAGGGAAAAATGTGAGGAATTGAAACTTTCCCCCCGACTATTCTGGTGGAAATTCCTCCCCCCGAAATACCGCAGTCTGAAAAAATCGAAATCGCGAGATGTTTAAAAAAAAAGAATTTTCGATTGTTCAGTTTGACATTCAATTACCACACGCAGAGTCGACGCTAATCGCAAAAACGAACTGCCAATGACTACCCGCCTGAAAAAAATTTCATTTCGTGAATTCTGTTTTTCACATTCTTGTCATCGTTTAAGGAGAAATAGCACGTAGAATTGGCGTGAAAAAATTAGGCCCAGTTCAGATTAAGCATGGAAAATTGATAACGTTTTATCGTTCGGAAATTTTGAATTTTATTTATTTTTTGTTATAAATATTCGAAGAAAGTTATATGTGATTGCACACTTAGAAACCAGTTTCGATGGATGAAGAGGAAATTTGGTGGAATTGACCAGAAAAAGAAAAAAAAAGACAGTAAAATTCAAATCGAATTAATTGTGTTCACGGACTTTGGTAAAACGCGAAAATGTAAAACTAGACGTCCTGGGTTCGGATCCAGCTCCGGATTTTTGTTATTTTGTTTTTTTTATGGTTGACAGTATGTTCATTTTTATAGTAATCTTTGTAAAAATTTGATTCTACTCATCTTGTAGCCAGTTTTTCAATCAATTATTTCAAAATTATTTCGTATTCTGTAAAGTTTTCAATTATTTTATTATTTTCAGCATGCATTAATGGTAGATTTTCTCTAATTTTTCTGAGTTCCGTTATTTTTCTGATTTTCAATTTTTAATTCAATTGAATTTTCACTTCAATTCCACCATACATCACAAAAAAATCGAAAAAATACGTGGTTTCGTTCAAAAGTTTGTTTTCTGAGTGTCACTGTTTCGAAATGTACGTGCATTTCCTCCTTAATCTCACGCTAGATTTTTTTCCGGCCTTTTAATTACTCGTTCAACGAACGTCTATGATCAGCAGAATCCCGATCATAGCGAAAATCCATGATCCCGTCGATCCCATTTTGCACAAACAATTAATTAATTAATACTCAATTTCGTGTTTTCACTGAATTCCCGTTCGAATCCACTCGAGGAATGAGGAACGAAAACTCGTTCGATCGAATCAGTCACGGAAAATCCTTATCGAGGCGTGAAAATTGGGGAAATTTTTACGAGTTTCGCGGCTTGTTAGAGGGAAAATAATCATCGACACTTGAATCGAGGCGGTTGATTTTTTTATTTTATGACTCGTAAAAATGAAGCATTTTTTATTGCGCGTGTGTAGCTTGTGGTTTATGAAGTAGTGATAAAAAGTTTTCGGGTGATTGAATGTAATAAGGAAATAGGGGTTGGGGGAGGGGATTTTTTATCATTTTGTGCAGTAACAGGCGTCTTTGGTATTTTGCAAAATCCAGTCGAGGTGGGGCCCCACTTTGGTGTAGAACGCGGTGCCATTTTTTTGTTCGCAGTTGTTTATGTCGGGGATTACACCTGAAACATAGTAAAAATTGAACATTTTATACACTTCAGGGCAATAAACGACCGTTTATTGGCGTGGGTGTGTCGAAAAAATTCGTTTATTTCCCTTTGGTGTATGCAATAGTATATGTACCATCATGAAAAAGTATTTTTCTCACTGAAAATACACAAAAATACTGGAAAAAGTTATTTTATCTCGAAAATAATTGTTCATATTCACCAATAAGATCGTAAATTCCAGTGTAAGAACGGTAGAGAACGGAAGAACCGACGTCATTCTGAAAAAATTTTCGTTTCTCTCAATAATTGTAGAAAAATATCACTAACGAAATTTTGTTCTTTCCTGAAAGTAAATATGCATTTTCCAACAAATGCAACAAACGAGGGAAAATGAGAAATCTAGATAATTTTTTCTTCGTTCGTGGATGGATGAAATGGAATTTTCGATTTTCTTACTGAACAAACAATATTGTTGGTCCCAATAACTCCCATGCAACCAGAATCGTGGTTCAAAGTGTGATAAGAGCCAGTTTTTGAACACTCTTTTTTTCCCAAAATCGGAAGTCCAAGTTTACGGGGAGTGCAAGGTTTCGTACTTGGCTCGTTTTCTGAACTTTCTGTCCAGCCGAATAGAGTTCCCACTTGACCCAAATATTCGGAACCTTTTTTCAGTAAATAATTAATTATAAGTTTTTGATTTTTAGGTAATTTGGAGGCACTTGACTTTTGAATTTTTTGACATTTTTGAAGTTGGATCGAGTTGAACGATTTCGTAATTTTGATGAAATTTCGAGACTCTTTTTATATTAGTATTGGTTAATTTGGAATTTCATAAGTTTTTCGGATTTTTGGGAGTTGATGA